>AYEL01075226.1:0-108108 GCA_000484575.1 Olivierus martensii | reverse complement strand
ATTAATGAGAAACAAATAGCATGGTGGTATAAATCGGAAATCAAGGTTAACAATAGAAAAGTATAGCAAACAAACTTCCATTTTCGTACATACGAATGAAATCTTGAGACGAAATCGATTTAAAAAAAAAGTTTGTGAACTACTAAAGTTATGAAATACAATTCTTTGGCGTAAAAAGTTAAACAGATATTGATTCATATTTATTGATGTTAACCCATTTAACTTTTGATGTTAAGAGTATTGTACAAGTGGAAGTAAATGGGTAATTTGTGCCGTATTGGCACTGAAAACAGAGAACAGTTAAGTAAAGCGAAGTAAAAGATAGCTTAGCCTTTTATGGATATTTAACTAATTTTTAAAATATGAATGATATTTATACAAAATAAATTTTCTCCGATATAGAATTTTCAAAATTTCGATTAATCATCATCTTGTAACAGAACCACATAAAACAGTGGTTTCCGAACTTTGTGTGTTTGCGCCCTTTTTTTTATAACAAATTGTTACGCCCCCTCATTTTCATAACAGACGTATTTTATAAATACTTTATACTTACAGTTTAATATTACAAAACAGTATACCATATTTTGTATAAAGTTCTTATACGTAAAACATATAGGCTATATTTATTATGGTGTCATAATTTTTAATACAATTAAATCTTAAAAAAAAAACGAAAAATAGAATAAATGCTTAATACAACATAATATTTAATGCGATAATTGGGCTTATTTTTCGGAACAAATTCTCTTAAATCGGGGTGCCATTGAAGATATCGTTACTCGCAATTCTTTTTCAATCACTAAACAAGATCAATATTTTCTCCTTAAAACAGTTATAGCAGAAAGTTTCTGGGTACATGGATATATGTACATTTATAACCCTTTTGCTGATTCATTTTTTCGACAACAATTTGAATTTATTTATTTTTGGTCTCAAAAATGATGTTTTTGTTAATTGTTGCGTGTCCCCTTGCCATAGACTAGGGACCCACAGTATGCAATACTCTGACATATCTTTAAATGTAATTTGTTTTAATTCTATTTAAACATTTAAAAGTTTATTTTTTTTAAACAAAACCTCAATTATTTTATAATAAAAACAAAAAACCGGCTTCAATAAGTTTTAAGAAAGCATCTTGTCTTCTTAAAGAAAAAATCACCTCGTCCTAGCAACTGATCCATGAAATTGCCTCGGTTTAAAAACGACTTCAAGTCTTCTGTATTAGTGACAGTTTTAAAATATTTTATTATCTTAATCGTCTTTAATAAAGAAAAAGCGCAACCGAGATCCGAAGTTGTAAAGAAAAGGAAAACGAAAAAAAAAAGATCATTTCAACTTTTTAAGTTTTAGAAGATCTCTCTAAAGTTAGAAAGCGCAACTCTTAACAAAAGGCATAAATCCTATCCAGACATAATGAAATTTAAAATTGTGGCAGAGTAAGAATAACTGTTATTAAAGATAATAAGTAAGTTAATGGAAACGAGTAAGAATCTTCTTGTTTTGAACAGTAAACTCTATTCAAATCAGTAGCTTAAAAAAATAGATTTTTTTTTTCCTTTTTCTGTTTAATGTTTGTTATTGATAAAAGTTTCTAACTCATACTTTCCGGTATAATTATTTTCTTGCACTTTTCTACACCAATTTTCTTCTAAATCCACGCCAGATAAGGTTTCTTGAAAGGACAACCATATTATAGTAATTAGTGATACAGGATACTCAAACACACAAAAAAAATATCGGTTAAAAGCCAGCTAAAAACACAATTTTCGATTTTCTTCAGCTTTTCTTCAACATAACAAAATAAGTTCCCCTAAAAACTAATGTTCTTTTACATATACAAAATTAATATCAAAACAACACAATTATTAAATTAATAAACATGCAAAAACATACTATTATGCATGTTTATTAATATAGTACAGCATACAAACCATAAATTCTCCTATTATCTATAATATGCTTCCATATTTTCTGAAAATATGAAAAAATTTCTTCAAAATAAACAGGTCTGATAGGAAAACTAATCACTGTTTTCTGAATGTTTCCTTTATTTTGAAATTATTAAAATTAAGAGATTAAAATATATGTTATTAAAGTCATCTTAATGATGTAATCTGTATGTTAAATGCCATATAAATCTATTAAATAATCCACAATTATTACAGGGAAACCTCAAACGTTTGAGCTTCTGTTATTTTTATGTGGATGAATCTAAAAAACTGATTAATCTTAGTTAAAATTTGACTTTAATAGGGTGATCACCTCGCTTAAATTTTATAAAATTTAATCAAATACATCAAAGGTTATTAGGGAGAAATTTATAACTTAAAGTTTGAACGTTTGTCTTTTCTAAACGGCGAAAATAAATGATTATTTAATATATTATCCAGATCAAATTCAATGACTTGATCATTCTGTTAAATTTCATAAAAATTCAATAAATAGTTTAGGATATACAGAAGTTGGAAATAGGACTCGCGATATTACTCAAATTTTAATAAGATTTTTCTCAATAAATTTTGATGACAATTAATTGCAATAAAGTGAAGGAAAAAAATCAAATATATTTCTTGATTCATGTTTTAAATCAAACTTTTATTACAATAATAAATGCATATTCTGATAAAAGATGATTAAAAACATAAATATAAAGAGTAGAGTGGGCAAGAACACTCACCTAAGCTTTGACAAGATATAAATCAATCCCAGTAAGTTGCATCTGCATCAACTGTGAATGAATGCTTCTTACATCTAACAGATGAAATAAGTTTTGTTTTTTAATATAAATACTACAAAATTTAAAAAAAAAAGTAATAAAACAGTAAGTTGCATCTGCATCAACTGTGAATGAATGCTTCTTACATCTAACAGATGAAATAATTTTTGTTTTTTAATATAAATATTACAAAATTTTTTAAAAAAAAGTAATAAATAAATACTCTTACCCTTTCATAAATATAAAAAACACGCATCAGGTAGTGCAATGGTGGAAAATCTATGGCACGCTGATAAAAGTTTTTTGGAAAGGCAAATTTTGAAGCTGAAAAATATGAATCGGTAGATGAAGAGTAGTTTTTATAAAAATTTAGCTAATTTTGGCACGCATTCTTAAAAAGTTCGCCAAACTGAGATAGAGTGAGAATACTCATTTACTTAAAATACAATACAAAAATATTTTAATAAACATATACTGTATATATATATATGTGTATATATGTATATGTATGTATACTGTATATATACACATATATATGTATAGTATATATATATATGTGTATATATACTACACATATACTGTATATATGTGTGTGTATGGCGACGTCGTCGTCTTCTTCTTCTTCTTCTTCCCACATCCAATGATTAACTGATATTATTAACAGACCTGAGAGAAAAGGGGAAAGTTTATTCCAACATCCTTGGTTTATTCTAATTCAAAAGAAAACAAAACATGGAGGCTAACCAACTAATGTTGCCAGCCGAAAACAAATAAAATTAAAAGGTAAAATGGAGATTATATTTCATTATACCACACATATATATATATATATAATGTCATTAATAATCACGAAATAATCACCTAAATAGTAAGGAAAAATTTTTCAAAATTTGGCTATTTCTTCAATTTTAATTTTTGCTGTTTGCACTATCTCTGCACTGCATGATTTTTTATTTGTTTTCCGTTTATAACTTTTAAAATATTAAATAAAGAAATAACTTATTATGATTTAAAGCGAACATTTTATAATTAATCTATACTTCGTTCAACTTTTAGTTACACACTGCATATTTTTGCTCCACAGTATTATATATCCGATAACTGAATAATACTCCTTACTGCGGGAGCGGAGGTAAAAAAAAACACCTATCTGTATTCATAGTTTACTCAACGCTTTTTTCGGGCAAAAAAAATAATTTCGAGATATTCACCACTCAGAAAATTTGACGCTGTTTCTTAAAATAACATTAATAAACATCAGATGATTCGAAAAACTTATTTTGCATCCTACTGAATGTAATATTATTCGAAGCTTACACAAAATATGTCTGCAATACAATCAGCAACACGCGATCACATTTCATGCTAGAGCTGTCACCTGCCACTAATCACCAAAAAAAAAAAAAATATTGCTGTTTAATGCTCTTATTGACCGAGTCTTTTACTCCACTCTACTCTACATACTGATACTACAAATTTATGTTTAAGCAGATCTGAGTTTCGTGACGCCTTCAGGTTTCGGTTATATTTGTATGGCGTATGACAATCCCTCAGTTGCAAATCAAGTAATATTAATGATTTAATGTCATCGGTGTTTTAATCTTTATGTAAATAAATCATAAACAATTTTCTTTTAAATTAAACACAGAAAAAAATGACTTGGATCCCGAGATGCCGGTATTATAAACCCTAGTTTGAACGTCCGCCATTTTTAAAAAGTTGAAGCTAAAAGATGATGCGGCATCGAGTTTACTTTTAGTGGCGAAATATCACTACTAAATTTCTTGAAAATATACTAATTAGTTCATAAATTAATGAGAAACAAATAGCATGGTGGTATAAATCGGAAATCAAGGTTAACAATAGAAAAGTATAGCAAACAAACTTCCATTTTCGTACATACGAATGCAATCTTGAGACGAAATCGATTTAAAAAAAAGTTTGTGAACTACTAAAGTTATGAAATACAATTCTTTGGCGTAAAAAGTTAAACAGATATTGATTCATATTTATTGATGTTAACCCATTTAACTTTTGATGTTAAGAGTATTGTACAAGTGGAAGTAAATGGGTAATTTGTGCCGTATTGGCACTGAAAACAGAGAACAGTTAAGTAAAGCGAAGTAAAAGATAGCTTAGCCTTTTATGGATATTTAACTAATTTTTAAAATATGAATGATATTTATACAAAATAAATTTTCTCCGATATAGAATTTTCAAAATTTCGATTATTCATCATCTTGTAACAGAACCACATAAAGCAGTGGTTTCCGAACTTTGTGTGTCTGCGCCATTTTTTTTATAACAAATTGTTACGCCCCCTCATTTTCATAACAGACGTATTTTATAAATACTTTATACTTACAGTTTAATATTACAAAACAGTATACCATATTTTGTATAAAGTTCTTATACGTAAAACATATAGGCTATATTTATTATGGTGTCATAATTTTTAATACAATTAAATCTTAAAAAAAAAAAAACGAAAAATAGAATAAATGCTTAATACAACATAATATTTAATGCGATAATTGGGCTTATTTTTCGGAACAAATTCTCTTAAATCGGGGTGCCATTGAAGATATCATTACTCGCAATTCTTTTTCAATCACTAAACAAGATCAATATTTTCTCCTTAAAACAGTTATAGCAGAAAGTTTCTGGGTACATGGATATATGTACATTTATAACCCTTTTGCTGATTCATTTTTTCGACAACAATTTGAATTTATTTATTTTTGGTCTCAAAAATGATGTTTTTGTTAATTGTTGCGTGTCCCCTTGCCATAGACTAGGGCCCCACAGTATGGAATATTCTGATATAGAGAGACTTCAGACTCATAACTTGACTAACAAGAAATGATATCTTAAATTTAAATCTGTTGTTCTAGAAATTCTTGAGAACCTATAACAAAATGAACACATAAGAAATTTTTTTATAAAAAATCGATTAAAAAACAAAAACAGAAACGGGTATTCCATGAGAATAGTCCATTTTTATGAAATTTTGAAAATAAAATACGAAATAATTGAAGCAACTATTCAAAACGAGTATGTAATGCACAGAAATAAGAAAAATGAAGAAAATACTTATGATTATTATACTCAGGGCCGGTTCAACATATGATCGAGCGGAGTGCCCGCTGAGGGGCGCTGGCGCATTTTGTGTTTTATTATTATATTTATTATTGAGGGGGAGCAACAAAAATTTTCGCTCGGGGTGCTAAAAGCTGTAGTTTCAGTATTGATTATAATTATATTAATACTTTCGGATTTACAATTTTTGAGATATCTGACCTAAATAAGCAACAGATTTCCAAAAATAATGCTTTCTTTCTTATTTTTTTTTTTAAATCAAATTTCGAACTTGATTTATTACAATTGGAAACAACTAAATAGATTTCTCTCAGAAAAAGTTTTATAATTTTAAAATCAGTCAGATATGAAAAATGATCCAATTTAGGCAACCTTTTCCTTCAATTCTTCAATAAACTAATGTCGTGTGTGTGTTGGCAGGATAACCTACGGCATTGCTGCTAACTATAAAAATTTCTAAATAAATTATATTAAAAATATAATAAAAGAACTTCATTATTAAATATATTTAACAAGCCATCTATGTAATAATGAAATTTTTATTAGAATAGCCTTAAAAAGTTTAAGAAAACCAGGAGAATGTTAATAATTTTTATTATATTTTTCGCATGTAAATACATAAATTTTATTGTTTTCTTCTCCGAATATCTGATATATTTATCCATGTTTTTCGATATTTTGTACCACCGAAAATCATTGCTGCAGAGGTAATAATGGTTGATGTATAACAATGGCGTATCGTTTCTTTTAAAAACGGAATAAAATCTTTGCTCTCGGGAGCGATTGTAAATAACAAATATTAAAGAAAATCCGAAGAGAAGAGAGAGATTAATGGCCGAAAACGTTAACCATATATAATTAATGAGGCTTCCAACATGTAGAGAAAAGTTGAAAGCAACACGAGATGTTTTGAGAGTAGGCTCCTTCATCCAAAATCGATAAAAAGACAAAAGTTATAACATCATAGATCGATCCTAGAACATAATTTCCATTTGTAGATTTTTTTATCATTATTTTTTTTTTTTAGAAAAATAAACTGGAGCAAATTAAGATTGACAAAGTAAATTTATTTCGGTCTTTCCGTTCAAATCTGTTGAATTTTTGATTTGAATAGTAGATAATTTAATTTCGTTTTTTTTTCTTTTTTTCTCTTCTTACTCTTTCTTTCTCCTTTTCTAAAATGAATTTGTTACCCATTTTTTTTCCCCTCCGAATTGAAATCTACTTACGACAGAAATATGATCTCGCATTGGAAGAGGAGGAGGATTTTTTTATCGATTGCGGCAGATGAAACTTGCCACAAATATTGATGATCCATCAATCGGTTCTATTCAATTTTAAATCCGAATGCTTGTGATGTTCTGCATTCGCGAATATTCAATAATTATGTCGGTCAACGACTGCAAACAAGCAATAAATTAATAGTTTCTCTCTTTTTTTACGAGTTTTCGTACAGTTAAATACGTTTTTTCCTCGCAGCGGAAAGCTAAAGGCTCTTTTACACCAAGCGCAAGCGTTTGCGCGCGCTTTCGACATAGTCCCGCCTCTTTTGCGTTAAGTGGCTAATCATGGATAGACACATGGTGCAAAAAAGTGGAACTGTGACGAAAGCGTGAGCAAACATTAATGCTTGCGCTCGGTGTAAAAGAACCTTAAGGCCGTGTCATGTGCAAGCGACGCGACTGTATGCTATGCGATACTACAAACGCGATGATTCGCATTTTTACGGTAGAAGCGACAGTCTGTCCTATAAAAAGAGTTTCTATATCGTCTATAATGAAATATTGTCCCATTATTTATCTACTAAATGCCGATAATGGTAAATTTTCTCTCTCATGTTTCATAAAACATGCTTTTTTTAATTTCTCTTATTAAAACCGATGGATCGAACTCAGTAGCCATGATAATTTTTCTCTGTCGCTTCAGAATACAAACTATAAAGTTTTTTTATAGTTTGTATTTCAGCTACAGAAGGCTACAGCAGGCGATACTACGTGGCGCTACGATACGAACTTGGGACGCGTCAAAGTTACGTCTATTTTGGTTTGCTTTCTGTCGCTCGTAGCATCGCATCGCACAGCGTCGCGTCGCTTGAATGTGGGACACGGCCTAACTGCGCGTTATCATCATCAAATAAAACAAAAAAAAAAAAAACAAAACTTACAGGAGAATACTCCTGTCGTAATTAAATTTGAATTATTCTCCAGTTAAATTAATTAAAAAATAGATTTTTAAACATTGCGAACAATCGCTCAAGTCATTTTTGGGTCGCGTCAAGCTGAGAATTAGTAGAGAGAGAATCATTACCTTTCATCTATAAATGAGACCTTAAACTTGAAGATTCTTTTGTTTAATCATCGTCATACGGACGTAATTAAATATTTAGAATGATGTTGCTGATTTAAAAGGAATTTAGGAAACTTAGGAGGAAGAAGACCCGTCTTTGTACCGATTTCTTTATTTAAGTAAAGAAGAAGAGGTTTTCTATCAAACTGCCAATTGAAAGACTGTCTTCCATTAATTTTTTATAACGAAACTTTCAGCAAATAATGGCATCGATTAAAATGAGAAACGTCTTTTCATCATCAGTAATAATTCAACAACGTTACGAAACTATCTTTTCTAAACTATAAAACTCAACGTTCTCTATAGCCTTGTATAGAGGAATATTCTCAATAGGAAGTGGAGTAACACTTTTTGCTCCTTTCCCTTCTGGAAAATCGATAAAATTAATTAGTTTTTCTCTTAATTAGGTTGAAATGGAAAGTTTTTGCAGTCAATTTTTTCTCTTCTTTTTCTTTAAATAAAAAAAAAGAAGATATATTCAACTGTTGGTTTTAAATTCAGAATTTTTACCTGAAAAAGTACGAGATGGATTTAATTTGAATTTATTTTTTTTTCCTCCCCTCTTAATTTTTTCTCTTTGCATCCTTTCGCTCGAATAAAAATTTTCGATTAAATTATCGTTTAGATCTTTAATTATTATTCTAAGAATATTAATGAAAGAAGAACAAAATTTTATATTTTTACAACGCTTGTATCTCATTTATTTGACTTAATACGAAAGAATGTGTTGATATGAAATTATCATCATCCATTTTTTCTTGTTTTTTTTATGCAAGAAATCGTTTTAATCGTTTTTACAAAGCCCTTAGAAACATCTTTCGAAGATGCATAAATTTGTTTTGGCAAACTGTGTTATCCCCGAAACAAATACAACAACAAAATACTATCCTGTTAATAACCATCGACACGGATTTGTATCTCTTCAGATTCTAGAGATAAAAATCCGTGTCTTGCGAAGTAAAATATTCAAAAAGTAAAAGTGTCAAGAAAGTAATAAAAATTTTCCAAGAGTTCATCTCAGTATAAATTGCTGATGAAACTCTTCCGCCCTTTTCGCGTTTGAGTAGAAGAAGAAGAAAAAAAAAGAGGAGTTAATAAATCACCTCACGAGATATCTCTCCTTGTTCAGACATTTAATGATAGAAAGTGTTCTCTAAGAAACTCTCAAATCCTCACGATTGCCTTGTAAGAATGCATTTTTCCTGAATGATTTCTTCCCCTTTTGACTTCTCCTCGCCCTTAACGACTCTCTAAATTACTTCAAAACAAGTTTTCAAAAATGTGGAAATTTAGAAAAGTTTTGAATTTAGAAATACTTTTTTTATTTTCCTGTGAAAAAATAAGCTTACTGTAGCAACTTTATATGTATATATTTAGATATTTTCGCGTGAAATTTTTTAAATAAAAAGCTCAGTATTAAAGATTTTTGTGTATATTCTAAAACTTTAAGTCTATGGCATCCTATAGTAATCTTATTACCATACAGCTCCCATAGACTCAATACTGACTTCCGATGCTGTCGTCAGGTTACAGTCGCGTCGTAACAGATAATCATACGTATATATAACTCGACTGCATTCTATATACAAAACAGGAAACTTTTGAATGAAATAAAATATCCGAAAATTCCAGGAATGTTGGTAAATGTTTCTTGGCAGATATTAAAGCAGAAATTTTAAAGATTTTTGGCATACCGCTACCGGAATTCCAATCTTTCTTAATGACTAGAGAGAGAGAGAGATCGAGGATTTTATGCCAGGCATATCATCAAGATATTCCCCGTTTGTTAATTCCTCTCGCTTTATGAATTAAAGACTTTGGCTACAAGTTGGATTTTGACATTTCCAGCAATTACCGGGCGGTAGATACTAAAGCAACTTTCTATCTAGAAGTAATCTGTAAAAAGAAAAATAAAGTTGCCATAACGAGTTTATCTCTTCATCAGAATATGTAAATGAGAGTATAGAGTTAAAGTAAATAACGAATAAAAAAAAAGATTCTCACTTTTTACGGATTTTCCTGCTTAGATAAGCATTTTTGCACTGGCTTCTGTGGCTCGAAACGATAATTAATTAGTCAGTTTGGCAGCCAATGTTTCTGATTAAGAAAAGCTTATAAAATTCATTATCATTTTTCGCCATTTGCATCGTATAAATCCCGTGCAGAGCGTATACAAAAAGCGTTATTTCGGATGTTATTCGTTAAAGATTTTCGACTTTATAATGAGATAAACTCTTCAGGATCCGAATCCAAATAACCTTTCTGAAGCCATGGTAATTCGAAATTTAAAATGAAACTTTTCTATAAAATCCGGAAATGCACCTGGAGAAAATACAAAAAAGAAAAGAAACTAGAATATATACAGCCAATCCCTGGTACAGAAAAAAGGCGCACAAAGCAAATTCCGATTTGATGTTTGTCCCCGAGATGTTGTGTTCAGATAGACAACAGGTTCCTTTTCAGATAAGAACCCGAGTTTTTCTTTGGACATTTTAATTTTAAAACGATTTTCTTGTGATATTTAAATCGAAGGAGGTGTCTATATCTCTGTAAGAGTTCAAATGAAATATTCAAGAGGAATATGTTGTTTGTCACAGATCCAGGGAGATTTGTCAGTCTATTCTCTGCCGCCTGCGCTTTTAAAATTCAAATAACTTTTTCTGTTTACAACCACAGGAATAAATCTCGTTTCTTCAATTTTGAACTTATATGAAGCGTTATATTGGTAAAAGATAGCCTTAACATTTTTATTAGTAGACTTGGCAAGTTTCTCATCTTCGTATTGGTTTTTTTTTTTAATTCCTACACGATTTTTATTCCTATTTATCTCCATTCTCTTCCCATTTTCGACTTCAGAAACAAAAAATAATAATTTTCGACTGCCGGAATGTTTAGAATAAATAACGAAAATTTCGGATTTCTGATCCGTTCCGAGTAGCCGCGCCATATTAATTATGTTATTTAAGTTCGGATAAATAAAGAAAAAATGCCTTATCATGGCCACACTGTTAAAGAGAAAACTAGATAGTTAGGATTTTGTACTCGAGCCAAACATTCAACTATAAATTTTCTTTTAAGATCAGTTTAATGTTCGAAATACCGCAAGAGTTGTTTGGTTTATCAATAAAATTACACCATTTTGAACTTCATTTATGATCTCTTCATGATTTACAAGCGGCGATTCATTCAAAAAAATAAATTTTGGATAATTTTTATAGTAATTGTACTGGTAAGCAATACTTGCTTTGTTTTTCTTTGTATCAACACGAAACAGATAATGGCGGATTTTCTACCGATCGATACTTTCGTATTATAAGACTTTAATCTCCATCGCCATAAGTGTTTGCCACTTTTCTATCGCAATCAATATATTTTTAATCAAAAAAAATGTATACATATATACAAGAATCATCATTAATTTTCGATTTGGAGAACTCGAATCGTAAAGTTGAATTACGACGAAGATTTATCCGTGTAATCATTTATAATATAAACCAAAATAAATCTCCAGTATGATTTGTGTAACCGCGCGCGCGTCAGTAGCGCTAGCGTAGAGGTCAAAGCAAGGTCAATGGAAGCTATTCGTCATTTTCCCATGAAAGCGACTATTTAATATACGTTCGTCGATTATTTTTATTAAATGGATTGGCGTACGCTAAACTGGAAGCGAATTTAATAACAAGAAACGGCACTAACAGTTTTGTGCATCTCCTATTTTTGTCTCCATAGATATGATGTAAGGAAAGACAATGGCTTGTCAATTAAGCACCTGACGTTATTGAACGAAGGCAAAAAACATAAAAAGGAACAGAAGGACTTTTAGGGAATGTCTGCAAAATGGATGGCTATACAAATAATCAATGATGTGCTGAGTTTCTTAAGTGACAAATCATATCTTATTTTATTTCAGACGTTTATTGATGTCGGCCGAGATCAATGCCTTTCTATTGACTATTTGTCACACGTGCAGAAAGTGTGTCGAATTTTTAGAAGATGCTGTTTTGTTTAAATTTTATTCCATTAAATGCCTCAAAGTAACGTCTTATATGTATTAAATTGATGCCAAGTCTGCATTACTTACGCTATTTTTCTAATTTATCATTCGATATTCTCGCTTTCCATTCGATACCCCCGTTTATAACTACCGAAAAAAAACAAAAAAGAAGGAAAAAAATTCTAAATAACTTCTTACTAGAACACATGCGAGCGAGAAACCATTTTATTTAATTAAATTTCAGAAAATTTTCAAGGGGAATAATTTTAATTATCGAAGTCATTTGTGAATGAAATTTTCTCCAGAAGCTCTTCCACCTGTAAATTTAGATTAGGAAATCTTAAATCCGCTTCTTCTTCTTCTTTTTTTTAATTGTTACTAATGAATGTATGGAGTAGTTAAAGAGAGAAAAGTGGAAGAGAACTCCAACTCTTCTTCTCTTTCTTTGTCTTTCCTTGCCATTAAGCTATGTTTATTGCTGCAGAACACAGTTCTCTCTACTGTTACGTCCAGGAATTACATTGAAAGTTATTTATTAACTAAAATCCTCCAGGGAGAAACAGTATGCTTTTTTTTCCTTCTTCTTTCCTTTGTTAAGATTTAAGCTCTGCACCAAATAGACTTTTCTGGTTGGATAATGTGTATACAGTTACCCTTCTCTTACAAATTTTCGTATAGAAGCTTACCTGATATTGTATCGATTCAATTCTCTGTTAATTAAATTTTTTAAAGCTTTATTACCGACTTTTCATCAATAGGATCGACAAAAGAGCTTATTTTCAAGAAAGAAAAAATAAAATAAAGTTGTTTAAAAGCTTTTAAAAAATTATTTATAGAAGTATTTGCAAATAAAGAAAAATAATTTATTCTAGAATATATTAAACAGGTAAAAGAAAGGAAAGAAAAGGAAGAAAGTTAGTTGCGGCATTCCCAGAAGTATTCAAGAAAAAAAAAAATTAAGTTTAGAGCGAAATAATAGAAAATTTTCTCGAATTTAAAGAAAGTTTTATCAACTGATAGTAATTTTTAATGAAAATTTTAAGTTATTTAACTCAAGTGATGAAAACCAAAAATTCTTTAGTGACGCCATAGCGAATGATGAGGACGACAGTGACATAACTAAAATAGTACAAAGTGATGTGGCCTCACCATGCTCCTGTCCTCATAAACGCTCATTTTAAGTTATTTAACTCAACTGTAGTGTAAGAGAATCGTCTCTTAAAATTTAAATTTTTAGAAAAGTCAAAGGGCAGGATGCGATATGATGCGATAGAAGTGTCATCAAGCAAACTCTACTGGAGTAAAAGTATTAGTTAATTTATTCCCTACACAGAAGGTATTAGAGAGATGAAAATTTCGACTAACGACATCTGAAAGGTCCAGATTATCAAAATCAGTATATACAGTAATGTCTTCATCATTCTAGAAAGGTTAATAACCAAATTTCTGTGTGGTGGCCTCCGGGGACGAATCTGGTAATTTAAATTTTCAAGCTCTGAAATTGGGTAAGAGGAGATAACACGTGCATGGATAGCTACGAATTGACGAAGGGAGAGACACACCAACTGCTGATTAGCTCATTTCTATCGGAGCATGAAACTGGATCAACAGGATAATTCGTCAATGTCTTCTCTACAGGAAGTGCACAGGGTACATTTACTGCAAATACTCTTGCTAGCTACACTTTTTCCGTTCTGTATTAAAAGACCAACTTCCTAATGCGTGAGACTTTGCTGGCAGTTAGAAAACACTAGAAACTTTCTAATATAAAAATTATGAATTTTTTAACGGCACTGCTGAAAATTTAAAATAGGTTCTTTTTCGCCTGCTCTATAGTAAAGTAGCTTTTCTCCTTTTTTTTTCCTTCCTCCTTCCTCCACTTTGGGATATATATTTTCTGCCGAGTATGTCATCGTTTACACAGATTATTCCTTAATCTTCTTAATGGAAAGATAAGGTGGAGCCTTTTTGAGAACTTTGCCGCTTTTAATGGGTTTACCTAGATGTTCAACGTTTTATGTGCTGAATAAAAGAAGATTAGGTTCATCTAGTTACAAAATAAATAGTCATTAATTCTATTAGAGTTAAGTAGATAATATAAATGATTCGATTGATAACTTTTGCAATGGAAAATTTTATAAATAGATTACACTACCTAAAGTCTTCAATCGAAAACAATTCTTATTTTTCGTCCCTCTCTCTCTCTCTTCTGCATCTGGATATGACTACCAAGCGTGTATTTTTATAAATGGAACAGGCATTCTTTTTTCCCAGGATGCGTGAAAAATGCCTTTATTATGCTTCCTAAAATCCCTAAATCCGTTTCATGTGGCATGTTATGCAATAAATGCTCTTTGTCTGACACATAGGATGCTATTTGAAGAATTGCAACTTCCTTCTTCTGATATAACTCAAAAACGATTTTCATATCGTTGCAGAAATTCTACGAAAACGTTAATAAATTTTTATTCTTTATCTTTATATATACTAGATATTACCTGATCATATAAATAAGCGGAATTCTTGTGACTTAATCTTATAACTTTCGAATATCATTCGAAAAACTTTTCGAACTCTATACAAGATTATTATATGGTGGCCATTATTAAATTAAAGCGCCATCTGCATATTTTTTATTTTTAGAGAAACTACAATTTTAATTTAATTTTTCTTCCTTATTTTTTAATTTTTAGCCAGCCACGTTTCCCTGTTAATATATATATATATATATATGTGGTAACGTCGAAGTCTTCCCACATTTATGGACTGATACAAATTAATAAAAACGTCAGAGAATAAATGAACATTTTATTACAAATTAAAATCAAAACCAAAACCAAAGAACATGGCGGCCAACAACTCGTGTTGCCAACTGAACAAAAAAAAATAAATGTAAATAATTAATAATTAAAATAACATATTCATTATACCATATATATATATATTAATAGCATTATACCACATATATATGTGTGTAAGACATATATATATATATTTTCCCGATAAAGTTTTCTCCTCTTCAGTACATCATCAAGATGTTGACCAGTAAGTTAAAAGAAAAAAATATATCATAATTTAGCAATCTCTAAAGGATAACTGTGGTCGTTAACAGTATTTCTTTTTTTCCTTTATTCTTTCATTCTTCTTCTCAGTGGAAACTACCGTGGCAGGGAAGTAGCCTATCGATGCCATCAGTCACTCCCTATCAGTCCTGACATACGATGTCGATGGGGTGAAAATGGCGATTGAAGTGGGTGAAATATGAGGTTGGATTCGCTCTCAGCTGCAGATACACACCAGTTTGAGTAGCGGAATTATCTAATGAAAAGTTTTATCCGAAAATTTTCGGAAAAACGACGTTCGCAACTTCGTCAAATAGATAGCATCTCGGCTTGAGTCGAAAGGATCAAATCTGATAATCAAAACAGTTTACGATGTGTATGAGGGTAAAATGTAATTGTTACAATCATTGTTGGCCCCAAGGCGCGCATCTGATTAAACTCATTGCCTCAGATAAAGAGCTGTTAGTGAATTATAGTTCAAATTTGAGAGTTAAAAATGTCATCTGGGAATTACATGATTTACATGAAACCGTTTCGAAGATGGCAATCGGAAGATGCGAAAGAAGCATCAATTCACGTTTATAAACGATTATATTGCTCAAAAAATATATGTAAAATCTTTCAGTGAGGAAAAAAATTTAAGTGTTATTTTTAATAACAATAGCTTTATAACGTTTAATATTTTTTAAAACTGAATTTGTTCTAAAACCAATCATATTTAAACTGTGATCTTCCTCTTCGGATACTTTCCTTTAATGCAAGTTTAAGATTCATTTTAAAAAGCAGAAAAGAAGCTGAAGAGAAAACTTTTCTGGATTAAAAAGATCACAGCATCTTGTATAATGTTTAGAAAAGGTAGTGTTTCCATTAAGACGATCGGGAGAAGCTGCGACGTGTAGTGAGAGCAGATTGGAAAAATCCTTCAAGTAACGTACGTCATCAGATAAACAAACGAAACAAACTTTGTTGAGCTTTTCTGACCTGAGATTAGCATATAAATCGAACCCGTGCAAAGTGAACTTTTCCACGTTTCCTCTACGATTCGAAACATTCGAGTTCTTTTCTTCTTGTTTTGCATGTCAAAACATGTTAAGAACCGTTAAAAAGATGCAACCAAATTACTTATACCATGAATCATTTTGGAAGTGAATGGTTCTCTGCTTCCATCCTTCACACCGTTAAGACGTTTAGACACAAATAATTTTAATAAGAAATAAAGCATTATCCGAGTTTTCTTGGGAAATTTAACATTTATAAGCTAATTTTGTTTAAAATGTTGACGTAAAGCGAGTTTATTCTGTTAATAACCATATTACAAAAATTAAACAGCGAAAATTCTCCGATCAAAATGATATTTTTGAGGAACATCGAAGATATGTTGGTGGCATACAAATGCACTTAGGTCGAAAGGTCAATGGAGTTTCAATTTTTGCATCTCAATCTGCTTGAGCCATCAAGAGCAGATCTGTGGATGTTCTGCGCCCGAAATAGCAAAAAAAAAAAAAAAAAAAAAAAGTAAAGCATTAGTCTCCATCTTAGCGATTCTTCGGATACTAGAATAAATTAAGTTGTCCAGTACAGCTGCGGGCACCAACTAATTGAATGGGTCTTGCAGAAGCACGATTATTTGTCGTTCCTCCCACTTTTAAGAAGTTCTAGTCTCTGAAACTGTTACTTTTGATAATTGTCTATAGTTTTAAATCGACTAGACTTTAATTACGATAATTTAATTACGTTTAAAAGTCATTGTTAGCAAAATTCAATTTATTATATGGGAAGGCCATAAGTTGGTGCGATCAATGGGAAATTGGTAGGAATATTTCCACTTGTCAGGCAGCTGAACTGTCATCTCCACATGACAGATGTATTGGAAAGAGAAGAATTTTACAGGTTTATATGAGAAGGTGTTTAGAAGTCCGGAAAGCAGAAATGCTTTGGATCGCCTGTAGAGCTTCTACTCTTTTGTAGAAACGTTCTGTTAAGGACAGCCTCTGATTGTATTTTGTTGTCGTTCAGTTCTCCGCATCTATACAGGAGGACTTTCTTCTTTACAAAATGCATGCGATTGACAGTGATTAGTGCTTTTTTAATGTAAGTTTTAAGCAGTATTTTTGAATTTTTGCTACCCTTTCTCGCGACGTTCTCCAATTTATCCTTTCGTCGTTCCATTCTTACATTGAAAGAAACAAACAATTAGTGGTTAACATAGCAAAGCAAAAATCCCAAACATCATTAAAGCATTAAAAAAATTAAAAAATTATTATAATTTACCTTTACGAAGTATAAAAAAATTTTTTTTTTCGTTGTAATCCAAGATTCATTACGGATATTTTAATGAAGGATTCGTTGAAAGCTTTCAGGATGGAGTTAAAAAATTAATTAAATAAATAAAAAGTGCATTTATATCTATTATAATATCGTTTAACAGTAATTTTTCTTCAAATAACTTTCTAACGACACCATTAAATAATTCAAAAGCTATAATAAAATAACTGAATAAACGTTAAATATTCAAAAACCTACTCGAGTCTTGGGTTTTCTTTTCTCTTTTTTTTTTTTTATTTTTCCAAATCAGTGCCAACACTCAAGAAAATTGCAATCGCAGACGTTAACTCTTAAATGACTTTACAAACAGCTGACAAAGCAACAAAAAAGCAAAGTCGTTCGAGTATAAAAAACCATCAAAAACTACGTTAAATAGAGAAAAAAGCAAGAAATGGATCGTCGCACCTGTAACAGGTAGAGAAGTGCAGTTAGATTGGAATAGAGAGGTCATCAAAATGGCACGTGTCCTATTAAAGGCTGAAAGTAATAAATGGGTTGAGCAATGACTGGAACCAATAAACGCACGTGACAATATTGGTTGCTCCTGTTATTGGATGTTTCTTACCCCCTCTTAGACTTTGCCCTCTCCTCTTCCTAAAGTTCTGAAGCTGACAGTAAATTGTCGAGCTGTCGTTTCTTTTTTTCCACTTCTGCACAATTTTTCTTGGTACATCGACTTGTTTGCTTTCAAAGTAGCTATTTTTTTACACTTATTTCTTCATAATTTTTTTAAACTTTTTTCAATAGAATTTTCGGATAAGTAAAAATCCGTGGCATTGGCAATAAAGACGAGATTATTAGAAGATTGGAGTGTTTTCGGCAATTCTGCACTTCTAGCACAAAAATTTAATTCGGAAACTATCATAAAATTTCCTATCGTTTGTTCCCACAACAGTTAGAACTTCTCTAAGCCACCGAAATCAATGCCAACTCTATAAAAGATGCTTAAGATAAATTAAGTTATAAATTCATTTCTTTGCTTCTAAAAATATTCCAAATTTTAAAAGTAATCCACAAAAAAAAAATAAAAATTAGCCTTCGAGTTTGGTTTACTTCGCATTTTATTGCGAATTGTATGAATTTTGGCAATTTTTATATGGCAGGTCGCATCTGGACGGAATTTCATCCAATGCAAACTTTCTTTAAAAGCCGATAAAAGGAGAGAAAAAAAAGAAAACAAGATTCGATTTTCAATAACATTTCCGACATTTACAAATTATTTTAAACGAGACATAAAGAGGAAAGTGGCAAAGGTCCTTCTAAAACTCCTAAATCTACAAAAACGATGCATTCAAAATGCCTCTCATATGTCAGAGAGCTATTTTGGATTGTGGAAACATCTCCAGAATCTATTGTGGCCTTCTACTTAACATTTTTTTCCTGCAAAAAAACGTCTCGCAGGCGCCGAATAATGATAAAGGGCCTTATGTGTAGCAATGGCTGTTTGCCACCTTCCCTTTCAACTCTTCGACCATTAAGAGATGAAAGTGTGTGTTGGCCAACTTTCAGAGACCATTTTATTTACGAATTTTCAATCGTCGATCGATGTGTTTTAATTAATTCTCCAAGTCGGAGACTAAGATATTGGCATGGTTAAAAATAGCAGAGAGAACAATATGTGGGACATCCGACAACATAATTATGTTCACAGTCGAATGCTACTTTTATATAAGTCATTATTTCACTCCAGTTAATTGGATTACAACAGTATGCTCTAACTTGTGTAATTATCGTGAAGAACGGCCATATCTGCGTACGAATTTAATCGATTTTTAAATGCCCATGCTTTTATTTTAATATTTAGACAGTTGACAGAGTAAAAATTGCGTAACGACAACGATAAAACTTGGCTACAACAGCGTGTACGTTGACCAAGCAAATGTTTGAGTCAGCAGCATTGACGGGTGTGCAGTCATGCATTTCTGCAGTTGTACACCCACACCTGCGCCTATTACGTCCTCATTAGAAGTAAAGCTGTCACATCTGCAGTACCAGCCATTAGCTTACGGGGTTCCTCGATTGTCACCTCCTCCTCCCTCCAAACGGGCGAGCATCTGCAAAGATCAGGTGACACTAAAACTGTTTCCAGTTTACGTTCCTTCTAAAAATAATCGTTTTAATTCGGTTAGAACTTCATATGCAGCCGAGTTTCTCTTCCATCGAATTATTATGCGTACTTATCGAGTATTCAATAAAGGATTAAAAGCAGAATTTATGCTAGATGAACGATTATGCGCTTCGACGACTTCCAGACAAAGATATTAAACCCTTCTCCGGATATTGGGTAGAAGAGACTGATTAGTTTGTGCGCGGCTGCCACTTGATATAAATTTACAATCGCTCCAATATTCCCAAGAACAAAAGATGAGAAGGCAAACGTACAAATGGATAACTCTTTTTGATCCTTTTACTCCTTACTACAGAAGTAAAAGAGAGGTTCTTTTTATCGTAGCCGATTATAAAAGTGTTTGTTGCTTGGAATCCCTTTTGGTCGTATTGGGGCATATCGGCGTTTATATCAGACTGTTATCTGTATACTACAATGAAGTGCAACGTACCAAATTATCATCTGCAACCATTAGAACGACGTACCCGAGGGAATTTCTCTGAAGACGTCATCTCCGCAGAGTGGACATCCTGTTGTTAGTCTCAGTTTAATGATCATCGGATGTCCGTCATTCAAACCATTTATTGGATCGCTAGACCTTTTCCTTTTAACTGTGCGAATCGCGGATCAATTCCGTCTTTTGTTTCGGAATTTATAACCGCACTCGTTTCCGATTTAACCCTTTCTGTATATTGTTACCAAATATTTTTTCCCCCTCGACGAATTTAAACGCATTCAAAAGAGGTTTATCGATTGTCTTCGGGGCGTGAAGTGCGAGTTGTAGTTTCTCCTACTGGTTAATAAATTTAATAATTAAACTGCTAAAATGTATTTCGAATAGTAAATTATACGTTTTTTATTATTATTTTTCTCCACATTTTTATTAATTCCCCGTGCAAAACTAGTGAATATACTTTGCTCCACCAGTTATCTCCATGCATGCAGTTGACCGTTTACTTATAAAAACTTGTGTGAGCATAAGAACTTGGAAAATATCGAAAATTGAGAGTAGGAATTTGATAAATAGATATGTGATTCACACACGAGTAATTGAAAAGTTTCGGAAAATAAAAAAAAAAAAAAAAAAAAAAAAAAAAAAAAAAAGAAAAAAAAAAAAAAAAAAAAAAAAAAAAAAAAAAAAAAAAAAGATTTTCATATTTAAATCTTTCTGCTCACTTTCCCTTCGATTATTCAAAAACAAGCGAGAGGAAATGATTTATAAAAATTCAAAATAAATCTCGGAAACGTACATCTCGACTGATTTGATCCTGTAAAAGCATTTTGATATATTTTACAGCAATTTGGAGCAGCTGCTAGAGATCTTTATAAATCTGCAACGAATTTACGTGCGACATTCCGCATATCGATGGCCTTTTGGATTTTCCTAGGCGCTTAGAGAAGGGGAAGAAAAGCAAGCATTAGTTGGGGAACGACTACATACGTATCGTATCCTTTCTTTATGATTCCCGTTTCCGGAAGAATTTAATTCCTGTGCAACATTTATTTAAGCAATAAGAAAAATTTCGAATTAATCTTGGGATAAACGATAGAAGAAGAACAATCCTTCTGCTAAGATTACACGAACCATCGCTTCTTTCCATATTTAAACTGTTAATAACCCATTAAATCCCATAATTAAAACGAATTCTAATCGATCAATTCGGTAAATTGGAAGAAAATTTACGATCCATACAATTATGCCGAAGAATCCTCGGAGTAAGATTTCACCATTTAGTCATCATAGAACGAAGTAAGGCGATTTTTTTTTTTTGTTTGCTAGAAACATTAGATAAACGACTTCTTCTTCCAGAGTAGATCATTTATATTTCCCGAAGTGGCTCCACATGTTATTAATCGTCGTGTACTTCACAAGCTCCCGTAATGCATGGATTTCTTCATTTGGATCGAATTTCTTTCCGCGCTTATACATCATACTAATCCAACTTCGAATTCTGTTCGGTATAACAACGTTTCTGCGAATACTGTGTGAGAAATTACGTTCTCCTCTTTAATTTTCGTAAAATAAACTTTCTCTGGAATATATTTTTTTTTTCCTCCTCCTCATCTCCATTGTATTCGAACTTCTTCGAACTCGAAGAATAAATCTCTCTCTCTTTTCTCCCGAGCTTCTCAGACGTCGACGAGTAATTTATTTTTATACTTTTTGATTCAATTTGAAGATTAATCTTTGGACTCGAATCTAAAATAATTTTCAAAACTTCCGGACGTTTTTTTAAGCACAATAAACGTTTTAAAATGTTTGCATGTCTCTCCGATTTATGTATTCAACCAATAAACCCTATCGAAATAAAATGTCAATGGTTTTCCTCCTGCTCCAGGAAATGTTTTCTCCAATATTAAAAGCTGTTCTTCATCAACTAAAATGCATCTATAGTTACAAAACGACAGTAAGAAAGGTTGCAACCGAAGGAATATTCAAAGAAAAATATATATATATAAAAATTTTAAACCACTTACAAATATAAATCTTTCTCGAATGTAAAATTGAGAAAATTTTTTCGAAATCTCTTGATTTACTGAAGCAATCAAATTCTAGAAAGAGAGAGAGAGAAAGATTACAGAAACTCTAAAATGTATATCAGAACTTTTTCTCTGATTGAAATTTTACGACAGGTAAATTCGAGATGGAGTGAAAGCAACGTTTAATATATATCCTTTCTGGGAAAAAAAGAAGAAAAAAATAAGTTAAGCTGGCTTAAGATGATAGAGTGGCTAAACTTTGAAAACTCGAGTTTATCCTTTTTACTTTAAATCCCAATTTTAAGATCCTTCTTATCGCCCTAGGGATCTTAAAATGTAGACATTAACAGTCAGCCAAGAAATGAAGTCTTTTTTTCTTCTTCTTGGGAGAAACTATAAAAATGAAGACGTTTAAGATTAAGGTTTACCACACATTTAACGTCTATTAGATGGTTCAATTCCGTCAAAAATGATTTTCTTTACCTTTTATTCCCCCTTTTTCTTCTTGGTACCGGTTGGTTACTGATGCATACAGTTTGCTTAAGATTTTTTCCACTTTAACAGTTTTATCGTTTTCTCTTTTATATCGGAAAATGAAAGGAATTGTAATATCTATACGTATATATATATATATATATTTTCTTCTCTTAAGGTGAGAAGGATTTAATTTTATTTCTTCCATTCCAATACTTTGCAATTTAATTTAACAACCAAAAAATTTTTATGCTCTCCCTTAAAGTGAAAAGTCGCAAAACTCCGGTAATAGTTATTATTGTAAGCTCCTTTTGTATGTTTTTTTTTTCCTTTCTAGAAAATGAAAAAAAAAGAAGAAAAACTTAGAATTTATATATATATAAAAGAGAATAGTTTGAACCGAAGTGATGTATGGATCCACTGATGGTTATTTATGCTCGCTCTTCATAATATGCGAAAAATATGCAATTTATGGAACGATTATAAAAATTTCGTGATTTATTCACCCAATAAAAATGAAAAAGCTATACTGTAGTAGAGTTATAGGTGAGAGAGAATGGCGTAAAAATGCGTCAGAGAATAAGAAAGAGCAGTAATAGCGATGTAGTTGGATAGTGTAGATCAGAGAGGACCATTGCAGAACTAATGGGCCAGCTTGTGTTAACACACCGTCACCTAAACCACATGTGCCAGAGCTATTAGAAGAAGAAAGAATCCACTTGGAACAAGCTGCCACCATTCGATTGCTACACTTTATCGGTTGATTGTGAACAGTTAGTGCAAACTGGAATAAAGAAACTTTGTTATTCAACAACAGAGTACAGGATGTTCCGAAAAGATTCCAGTAAATGCTGAAGAAATATCTTTCTTTTGACTTATAATAGAAAAGGAAGAAGAAGAAGAGAAAAAAAAGAAGATAAAAGGCTGAAAGAAGTGATGACACGATAAATGTGCAACATGCTGTGACCTAAATATTGTCTGTTCTCTTTTTAAAAGATCTTTTCTGTAAATGTAAAGAAAAGTTTATTTTTTTCTCGTAAAAATTTGTGGTTTGTTTAGAAAAATATTTCTCAAATTGTAGTAGGTATATATATTTATCAGATTTATCTTAAAAATATTCGGCTCGGTGATTTCTTTTTAAGTTGTAACGGGAAATATATATTTTCTTTTTTCCAAAACGAGAAGCGCTTTTTTTGCATTTTCAGACCCTACAGCACTTTTTTTTTGTTCGGCATCTCGTGAATATCTAGCATGAGTTTCTTCCTTTTTTTCTTCTTCTTCTTAGCATTTACCTTCTGGAATCTGTGGCATTCGTGCAGATCTGATAGAGTCTGAAGCACTTTTTGCTGTCTCACTTGATAGGGTTTGAATCGCTTTTGTGCCTTATATGATGGGCCTTGAAGCATCTCTACACGTTTACTTCTCCGAAAGTGTTGCATCGATCTGACTTTGGGTTCTTAAATAGAGATATCAAGAAGAAACGAAAGACGTCTCTCTCTTTCTCTCTCCTGTAATAAACGTCAATAGAAAAGTCTTTTCTATCCCTTAATTATTCGACGATTAGGATCTTTCTTGTCGTATTCGGTGACAGAACATCAGAGAAAATAGCTACTCAACATTGCTAATTTGACAGCTCGTTCGTTTCCTCTTCGCTTGGAGAAAAGTCATCTCTGATAAATATA
Organism: Olivierus martensii; assembly: GCA_000484575.1. NCBI lineage: Eukaryota > Metazoa > Arthropoda > Arachnida > Scorpiones > Buthidae > Olivierus > Olivierus martensii. Next base: position 83,819 of record AYEL01075226.1, on the reverse strand, counting down.
TAATTTCTCCTTCGAAAGAATTTTTTAAAAATTCGTTTTATAAAATTAGAGATAGAAAAATCAATCCCTCTTTACTCGTTAAGCTGTCCATCCATCGATTTAATATTAAAATCCATGTTTTTGTTCCGTTAAATTTTATGTTTTCCTTGATGGAAACGTGTTTCTATTTAGATCTCTCTCTTGCGAGAAAACTTTGAACGATACGCATTCCAAACGAAGGAAAAAAAATACTATTTAGATCGATAACATGCAACATTTATGAATAAAAAATATATAAGAACTAATTTTCAATTGAAAAATTTGTTTGTCAAACATCTGTTCAGAAAAATGGCTATCGGTATTCCTAACCAGTGACAACTTTCATCGATCCAGATTATGAGGCATCCGAAACGACCAACTAATCGTTGTCCTTCGCTCTTCGAATACATATGAGCTTTAAGAATTTCTATTGATCGACTTTCTAGTTCAGGAAAAGCCTTCAAAATCTTTGTCATGTTCGAAAAAAACTCCCCCTGAATACCACTAGCAACTTTAAGGGTTAAGAAAACAGTTTGCTGGAAGCAAATTGTCCTTTATCCGCTTTGCTGTCCTCCAGAAATCTTTAAGCATCCTTCAATCTGAATCTAATTTTTTCCATTATTTACCATTAACCGTGAGAGATGGTTAACTTTTCCACCTTAACACACCAATGGCAATCTAAATTATCTAACTTTTTATCTATTCTTGCAGTTAATGCTGCTATTTAGCTAGATAACTCCACCGGTTAATGGATAGTCATAGATATAACGTATAAGTAAACGTAACTTAGATTTAGATCAATGAGATTGATTAGATCGAATGTGCCAGATAATCGAAAAACTTTTATCCGCGATTTGGCAAAACGATTTTAATCGATTTTTCTCCAAATAACAGTTATTAAACCAAAAGCGATTTTAATGACATAAATCAGAACTTCTTTAATAATTATCTAATTAATTTTTAGATTAAATATTATCATCTAGACAGTCGGGATTGTCAAGTCGTTCCGCTACTTTAGATGATAATTATGCATTTATCAAAATTATCTAATTATTCGGCATTCTAATTTAGATAATAATCTAAATGTCTTCTGTAATTATTTATGATTCTCTACGGATAATAATCATCATATTTCATTGTTTCCACTTATTTTTTTTTATTAAAATATATAAATTAAGAGTATTTATGTTAATTAATTTGTTTTAGATAATTTCGACTGGATGATAATAACATAAAGTCGCTATTATCTATAGAAAGTTTCTAAAGTTGGTGAACGTCTAAACATCAAGTATGGAGTCTTACAGAAGACGGCTTAAACGGGAATTTATCTATTAATTATACTGCTAGGGTATTAAAAGAGATTCAACGTGTGAGGTAGTAAATATTTTATGAGATTTAATGTTTAGAAAGCCTTCTATTGTTACCTTATAATAAATTCGTTAATGTACTTCTTATGGGACTTTGAAGTTTGACCTTATTTCCTTCTCACTTCTAAGCAGTTCTGTGCAAACTCGAATAAAGTGGATTGTATAAAATTGTTCTCAAACTTTATTTATTCTCAATATAATAATAGGTTTCTCGATCACACAAACTAAAGAAGAAGCTAGCACAACACTCGAAAATGGCGCCAATCCACAAGTAAAGAAGAAACTCTTTATGTTGCCAACTGCAACTAAAACATATAGTGTTGCCACTCTAGAAAAATAATAATAAATAAATTATCCAACAGATTCCTTTCGAAACTTTTCGGAAATGCTGCATTTTCTGGAAATTTTTTTTTTTTCGTTTACTGTTTATGCAGAATGCAAAACATTTAGAAAATAATAATAATACGCTTTACTAAAACATATAGTGTTGCCACTCTAGAAAAATAATAATAAATAAATTATCCAACAGATTCTTTTCGAAACTTTTCGGAAATGCTGCATTTTCTGGAATTTTTTTTTTTTTTCGTTTACTGCTTATGCAGAATGCAAAACATTTAGAAAATAATAATAATACGCTTTTGATCTACATTCAAAAAACGAAAATTTTGGAAAAGTTTTTCTTGCCTTTCTAAAAATTCTAGTAACCAAACAAAAAAAACACCATGACACATCCACTTTCCGGCAGGTTGGGGTAATAGTTTTGTCGGTGGCAATTTTATGACGTAAATAACCTCACCCGGGGACCATAACACGAAATTCGTCAGCAGTAACGACCTACGAATCTAAACAAACACACAATGAGGAGCCTTTAGAGAGGTTTTTGATGTCACCAACCACTTTTATCTCCAGAAAATAAAATGTTCGCATTATAAAATTCAGTTTAAGTAATAATAAGATTGTAAATTATCCGTTTTTATTCATATTTTTTGGATTAGCTCCATCTCCTCTTAGCGAATTTGTATAGAATAATAAAAATTCTAAAACGTTACGAATTTTGTTCGCAGTTTTAACGATGCCACACTTTAACGCTCAAACAAACTTGTAAGAAAATTTTATTAGTAATCACTTTAGTGTAAAATAAAATCGGCCACAACAATAATTTTGGCTTCAGATAATTTAAAAAAATAGAAATTAGCATCAAGGAAAATAAAGCAAACTACGTTAGTAATAAAAGAGTTAAAAGTGTAAGTTTGCTGTTATCGAGCCTTTCTCTATTCGTGTTACATTAGTAGTAGTGCAGTTTAACAGCAATACTAAAAATTCGATAGTTATTACTATAGAAGTAAAGAGTTAGCGTGTAGCACTTGTCAGATGTGCGACGAATACCCGTATTTCTAGTAGAATGGCCTTTTACATTCTTTTCAAAAAAATTCCCATTTGGAACTATAGATGTTATCGATAGTCATACATCTATTTTGTGTGAAAACTTTGAAAATCCTACTTTAAAGCGTGGCTCCATGCAAACGTCAATAAACGTTCGAGTCTGTATACGTGTTCAGAATTTTCGATACTTTCTACGTATATTTTGACGTTCTGTATGCATTCTACGTTTTAAGAAACAGAGCAGGATTATCCGTCTTATACTTTCTGTCTTTATCTCCCCCTTAGATATATATATATATATATTTTTTTTTTTTCCTTTTTTTTTCGTTTTCCTCTCTTCTCTCTCTTGCTTTCCTTCATCCGGGAGAACTCGAAAATTTCCATTAATCAGATTTTTGTAATTATTTTTTTGTGTAAAAATATTTAAAACTTGTAAGAAAATTATTAAAAAGGTATGAAGAAGAAAGACATTTTAGACAAGTGAACGGGTGAAAAATTAAGGAAGAAAGAAAAAAAAAGAAGATGAGGAAAGAAAAAGATGGAGTGTGGTTAAGTTATAATGATGAATTTATTTTACTTGCCGATAAAAAATTGAACTGGACGTGTGTTTCGATGAAAAAATTAAAGATTTACCCTTAAAAAAATATTGATAAATGAGATTTATTAAAGGAAAAAAAATATATTTAAATTAATTATTAAGAAATATTTCTCGGAATTTGTAAAATAAACGTAACTACAGCTCGAATATTAAAATAATTTTTTTAATGCTACAAATCAGGGACTTTCAGAGAAAATGCGAGGCCTGGTGCAACTATTATTTTTGAGACCCTTCAAAAAAAGAAAAAAGAGAGAGAGAGAGAATTGACAAATATACAAGAAAAGCGAAAACATTGATAGAGAACTTCAAATATTGTCAAACGCTGAAGCTCAAACAGTATAAAAATATACAAATATATTTTTTCTAACATATTGAGGCTCCTAAAATCATGAGGCCCGGGGCAGCCGCCCTTCTTGCCCCTCTCTCTGATAGCCACTGCTCCAAATTACGGAATTTTACTCAGAAAAATGGCTAAAAATATTTTAATAAAATCGAAAGAGAAGCAAAAGAAATCCATAAAATTTTTTAAGAGTTTTCTTATAAATAAAGAGCGGGATGATATCCTACAGATTTCAGTTTAATACGTATTTTTGTAAGCCATAAAATGTATTAAAATGTTACTTTTAACACTGAAAATTTTTTTTTTTGTAGGAGAATTTTTTTTTCTTGGGATTCTATTTAACTTTCTCGAGGGACGGTGTCAAAGCAAACGAAGCTAACAACACGACAAGGAGTGTTGCTACAAGACAGGAAAACTTTCTCTGATCAACGAGACAGCTGTTGTCGTTAAGTCAGACAAGATAACGACAAACTATGTCATCCTCTCTGTCCGCCATCAAGCGAAAGAACTTTTCTTTTGTTTTTTTCATCTTTTACAGCGAAAAACTTTAATCCAAATCGATTAAAATGATTAAATCGAATTTTTCCAACGTGAGGAAAAAAAAAAAAATTTAAAAGATTGTTTCCTAAAGTGATTGTCAAGTATTACACGAGAGTAGGAAATAAAAAATAAAAAATAATATTAAAATCAAATTTTTAAACCAGAACAAAATTTAATGCAGGTAATAAAATTCTAGTCGTCTAATAAAAATTTTCAATTTTGTTTCCATTAAATGTTAAAGCGGAAACACTTGTTATAGTTGAAAAATAACCACTTCATCACGCGATAAAGTTATAAAAGCTTATCAAAAAGAAATCTAATAATAAACGGGGCAATCAGTTGTTTGCATTAAGCAATTATAGTTGCTAATTTGCTCGCCAAGTGGAAGGGTTGTTTTGCTCCATCTCCAAACGCACTTCACACTTTTCATTAATTTTTTTCCACCCCTTAAAGGAACTTCTCTGTTATCCATACTTTTAATAAAACTATCCAGTTCTAATTAGAGGATTTCAAACTTTTAGCAATATAGTGACACGAATTTAGCATTCTCACCGATATCTGGAGTGCTATTTAAACAAAATATCTTATAATTGGCCACTCCAAAGTCGTATTCTTCCACTTGTGGCTGAAGAACGTCTTTTGAGTAACTGGCCACTAAAAGAAGGCGATCAGAAAGGTGCGAATTTTAATCTTTACTCCTTATCGTTTAAAAAAAAAAATATTCTTGCAAAATGTAGCAAATAAATTAATGGACACGCGGCCGAAAATCGTTACTATTGCATTGCATAAGTGACTGGGAGTGCGGAATAAAGAACCATCTGTCATTGGAGCAGAAATAGTTAGATTACTCTTGTCCAATCTGTCAAACAATGACAGTTGGAAGAACCGAGGTTGGAAATATAAATTCGACCTACAGGAAAACCATTAAGACTTCGCTCTTCCCCCCCCTCAATAGCTTTACGAAATCAGAGAATGAAACATTACTTGACAGAGAAAGAATTCTTTTTTTTTCCCCTCTCCTTCCTACAAACTGTCAAAAAGTTGTCTAAATAGAGCGCTCTACTTTGCTTACGTTCTTCAAGATATCTTCGCTAAAATATATCAATGTCTGCGTAATTTATAGAACTAGAGGGAAAAAAATATGTATTGATAATGCACTTTATTTCACAAAAATATCACAGAAACTCAATAGCAGTAAAAAATTCTTAATGCAGGATGTTTTAAAGGTGAACAGAAACACAATTTTTTTTTTATATATATACTTAATTCTATTCAATTTTTTATACAGAATATAATCGATTTATACAGCGAAAAAAAATTATTCTCAAGGTAAAAGAGCGTTGACAGAGGAACTTTTATTTTTTGGGATACATCTTTTTTTTTCATATTGGAATACCCAGTTGTGGTTAAAGGATTTGCAAGGCGACTTTTGAGCAAGGATCAGACATCCTACAAACTTGTATTTTTCTTCGACACGAACCATTTATATATATATATATATATACAAATAACACGCTTAACTTCTAAATTTTTTTGCAAACGTATCACAGGGTTGCACAACGGTTCCCGTAAAAAGGCACCGATTTTTTTTCCGAATTTTTGGGGTGGAGAAATTTCTTAGACCACTTTTTTTTCTTAGTCTTTGTCTTCTGCACCTGCTAGAACTGTGTTATCACTCGGGTACTTCGATACGTGAGAGAATTCTCCGTTGACACCGTTCGCGCTCCGTAGATTGGGAAGGCTCTGTAAGAACTGAGAATCGTTAGCTTCGTATCCTGGTGAGCTGGTTATTTCTGGTGAAGTGGATGAACTGACTCTTCTTCCATCCATCAGGCTGCTAGAGGATCTTTCGGAATCGGTTGGACTGTGTATACCACTGTAGGCCACCTGAGGTCTCAGATACGTGTCCCTCAACAGAGGAAGATGGCGTGGTCTGGGCGATCCCGTCAGCACGGCAGTCAAGGAACTGATAATGTTTTGATTCGATCGAACCGAACTCTTACGTTCCCAACCCGAACAGGGGTCATATTTCTCCACCACTTCGTCATCTATAGTTTCGTATATGTGGTCGGATGCTGGAGGTGCCCTGTCTTGATTTTTTCTATAATTTCTGGGACAGTCTCTCCATCTGATGTGTTCGCGGGGTAGAGTCGAGTTTTTTCTCCATCTACTGACGTAATCGGTGGTATAAGTTTGTCCGATGATCTGCACGGGGGATGAAAGTCTGTCTACCGCGCTTTGTCGGAGATTTCTCAAAGGATGTTCTTCAGCTTCAAAATTACTAAGTGTGACTATAGAGAGATGGTCTGCAAAGGATTAAAAAGTATAGTTTATCCTTTGAAATCTTATAAATCTAACAGCGTACATTAAAGCGTATAAATTATTTATTTACCTGGTGTGGTGCAATGAAGAAGTGTAGCATTTGGTGCCATATGTTGCTGTGCTATGCATGAGCTCCAACTCTGATGGTGTAACTGAAAAGAAAAAATATATATATACGAAAAGATAAAAATCCTTACAAATTAAAATAAAAATTTATCGTTTCTCCTGAAGGATTCGTATAACGAATGAACGTTTCTATTAGAATTTACAGTGCGATTTTTGCTTCATGTGATTGCACATCAATTTTCATTATGGAATTGATTGTGCGAGAAACTCTGGGAAAAGATGAAAATTATCCTACCGTAACGTTTTAAATATTAAAGTTGTTCTAAGTAATTATAAACTATATCATTCGGAATTAATATAGAAAATTATCTTAAGATAATTTTCCTGGAAATTATGATATAATCTCGCGTAAAGAACATTAGTTTATTTGTAGAATTAGTTTGCGACTCTGGCGAGATGCCAACAGAAGAAAGTAGGATTGATTGAAGAAGATTTACCAATCTTATTTTTCTCTAAAAGGTCTTTTTTAAAAGTTGATAATCGTCTCTTTGGAGGATAACAAGTTAATAATGGTGATTATCTTAAATGCAGAATATTACGAGCCACCCTTAAGTGGAAGGATGCTGCTTGGAGTATTAAGAACATGCACAGATTAATAAATGATGACAGAGTGCCTAAGTTATCTATATAAATTATTCCAAAAAACGAAAAAAAATCAGCTATTGAAACGTCAATTCTTCGCATTTAAAATTTTTACCGAGTAATCGGAAAAAAAAGATAATCGAAATTTTTGTAGTTCTAATGGTTTTCGATTATTCAGATGAGTTACAGAAACCACGACCATAATAGATAAATTCGTTTATAAATGGTAGAATAACAAAAAAAAAGCATTATTTCATTTAAAGAAACTTGTTGCATTATCATAACAATGACAAAATAATTAACTCGATGTTCTGCGCTGCAGAATTATTAAAAATATTATCCTAAGCAGAAAATTTTAACTGTTAAGCAAGCACGATATTGGCAAGTAAGATTTCTCTTTACTTATCCCTTTAGGTCTAATTAAAATACCTGATGCGGTAAATTACCTCTCGATTATCATGTGTCAGCAACGTCTGTGGTCCTGCTTTGCAAGCCTCTTAGCCCTTGGCTTGTTTGGAGTTTGAATTTTCAATTAGATTAACAATGTGTGTTTGTATTTTTAAGTTTTCGCAACACCAAGTTCAATATTTATATCAAAAGCTAGGATAAATTGCAATTTCTTAAAATCTTCCATTGCTGTCTTATTATTATTATTTTTTATCGAATTATCCTTTGGGTACTTTATGCAATTCTTCGCTTTCAGAAAACAATTTCTATTATTATTATTTATTTATTAAATTGCTAATTAGTTGCTGTAAATTTTACATAAATAAAAATTATAGATATAATTAAATATGCTATATTTATTTATCATCTTGTTTCCACATAGAGAATCGTTGTGTCAGAGCATCTTGTTTCCATGTAGAGAATTGTGTCAGAGCATCTTGTTTCCATAGGCTATAGAGAATTTGTTGTGTCAGAGCATCTTGTTTCCATAGGCTATAGAGAATCGTTGTGTCAGAGAATCTTGTTTCAATACAGAGCATCGTTGTGTCAGAGCATCTTGTTTCTACATAGAGAATCGTTGTGTCAGAGTGTTTTGTTTCAATATAGAGAATCGTTGTGTCAGAGCATCTTATTTCCGCATAGAGAATCGTTGTATTAGAGCATCTCGTTTCCACATAGGGAATCGTTGTGTCAGAGCATCCAGTTGTGTTGTTGTGTCCTCAATCGTTGTGTATGATATATACTATAAACTTTATCTGTGTTATTGGACTGGAAACGCATGAATTCTGTAAAGATTATGCTTATAATTTTTCTGGCCATCATCTCCAAACAAAATGATGAATGATCGAAATAAAAATAATCCTATTAGGACATCTTTGGACTTCTTCCATAATGCCTACTGTAAAGTTGGTTTGTATCCAATGTTAAACATAGTATTAGAGGAGACACATACACACATCTTAGTGATTTGATAAATTTATCTCCATAAGAATGAAGTCTAAAATGAGTATTGCTGGAAAGCAACGGGATAATTACTTAACTCTATATTCTTAAGCCAAAAAAATAGTTACATAAAGAAGGTATTGCTAGAAAGTAATTTATTAATCTTAAAATTGTTAATAGGTATGGAAAAATAACTAAGAGGATGGGATTAAGAAAGGGGGTTGTGGATGGGATCGGGTTCGAAACTAAAAAAGTGGGACGAAATGAAAATAATCCGCAACAGTTGTTGCAATACCTGGAGACAGAGAGGTTGGGGTGGGAAGGCAGGAAGTACCCACACTGTGCTGTGCAGATCCTGCGATGGTCCCATTGGACTGGCTATATAGATGGGACCTGCTGTCACGACTGTGGTTTGGGCGGAGACATTCTGGCATCCATCTTGTCTTCCTCACTGACTTCTGCAATGCTTTTCTAACCTGAAAATACGTTCAGACATTCGATTAACTCGAATTGCATTTCGATAAAGTAAAATCGAAAATTCTCTTACCTTATCGTTCTTTACACAGTAGAAGGCAAATATTAGAAGACCCAAGAGAGAATTTAGAGATGTGAAGATGTAAGCGATAATCGTAGACTCTTTATGTAAATATAGCAGTGACAAGGCCCAAGTCGAACCGAGGACCAGAAGAATTAAAAATGCTTCGGTGCTCCAAATCCTGCTGGACCAAACATTTTTTAAGTTTTCCAGAGTTAAATTAGAAAAAATACATATATATATTTTTAAAGCGAGGAGAGGAAGCCACGGTAGTGGATTCAAACAATTTATCAAGTGGATCACATGACTTGGGCTACAGTGCTTCTTCCCCCTGGCTTTAATATATAAAAATAACCTAAAATCCCGGCAAAAAGGAAGAGGAGAGGGAAGAAGGAGAAAAGCAGACTATTGAGAAAGATCCTTACGTGAGTCGACGGTTGATATGTGATAACGCATCTTCATCACTTCAGTGAAGAGCAGGCATGCAAAAGAGGAACCGATTAGTCTCGACTCAGTGAGCGACTGATTACACGCGAGAACCTCCCAGTTAGCTTGGCAAAGTAAACGTTACTTAAACTTTAACATCCTAACGAGGGTGTCCCATAAAACCTCTTTATTCACTCATCTCGTTAATTGTTTAAATCGAATTGAACTTACTTGGCACTCGTTAATTTCGTTTGCTCCTTATTTTTGGCTGCTATGGTTCCGTTGGACTGGCAGCATATCCTGCACAGGATTAGCCCCAAAAATAGTATGCTGGCCTGTAATTTATCAAGATAATTATCTAAAGTTATTTTTCGCAAACTTTTTAAAAAAATTGACAATCGGTAAAGAAAATTATACATAAATACATCGTCTATACTTGACGACAACATCGGAAGTCAGTATTAAGTCTATGTGAATAATCTTGACTTTCTCTTTGTATTCTAAGCATATTTCTGTTGGTGGTACTGAAATTTTTGAATTTTGAGTTTGGTGGTATACGCATTTAACCTCTGCTCTATGGGGTACTCTCCCATAGACTCAATATTGACATCCAATGCTGTCGTCAGGTATAGTAATGCTAAAAATCCTGATTAAGCTCAAGAATTTATTTCGCATCTAATTTTTTTCTTAAATATCAAGCTATCCTATGAAGGCTGAATCTCACTTACCATTGTACAAACCATAGCTGGGCCAACGAAACTAAATATGTAATAGTTTTCTACTCTTAACCAGCAATAACGCTCGGTACCAAAACTGTAAGGGTCAATTACAGCAGAAATACCAACGACCAACAAAGGTACTCCATAAGCGACCGTGTAATACCATTTCAGTCGGGATTTTTCGGATTCGAACATCTCCACCAGCATGACATAAAGTTGAAAACATTCCAGAAACATCCAGGCGAATGCCGATAGAAGTATGTAATGAAGAAATCCGGAAAGTATGGAGCACACAATTGGAAATTCCGTCTGGTCAATTCCACCGACGAAGATTGCTTCCCCCAGGAGAAGACACAAACACAGATTTTTGTGGATAGTTATCCGATCCGTTTTTACACATCTGCAAAGGTTAAAAACAAAAAAAAAAGAAAATCGTTAAATGTTTACTTTTAATAAAGAGAAATTTGTCAATTCTATAAATTATAACCTGATTTTGTTTAATTATCTTTGCAGAATTTGTTAAAATTGAAAAATCCGTTTAAGTAAGAAAAGTAAACTTTCATTTTTTTTCAGTTTTATAAAATAAATTCTTTTAATAAAAAATAGTTTTGCTAAAAACCGAGTTGCAACGAATTGACTACAGAGAACAGTCATAAAAAAATGGGTAAAAATGGTAATTTATAAAAAAAACAAAGAGTAGTGATCAAGCAAGAATTAGTTTCTTTTTCTCTGGAGCAAATGTATGCAATTTGCTTTTTTTCTATTTAAGTGAATGTTCCTGGAAGGGAATAAAAGATGAAAAGTTTTTACTTCCCATTGATTAGATACTTTATTTTTATTTCCGGAAGAAAATACCTCATAAGAAGATATAGTCCTTTCAAGGTGCAAGACTTCACCTTCTTAATTTGGGAGTAATCTCCGTAACCGGAATGACCCGACTCTTTTGGGTCAGGGATTCTTCATCAATCACGCTTCTCTCCAATGGAGAAGAAGAAATAATAATAATAAAAAAAGAAGCAAAAGAAGAAGAACAGAAAAAGGAAAGTTCCAATCTGCAATCCCAACTTTAAAAATTGAAGATATAAACTCACCTGTAAAATTGTAGCAATAACAGCGTTACCAAGAGAAATAACATGCAGACGGAGCAGCCTATGTAAGTGATGATGCGAAGAATGAAGGAGTCGTGGAGAGTCATCTAAATGGGAAAATGAAAAATAAAACACATCAGCATGGTTCTCGATAAAATAGTTAGAATTCTACTGGCCTTCTGCCAACTCTATCTCCAAACAAGAGTAACTTAGATGGATTCTAGCTTCGTGTAAATAATGAGGTTTATAGATCCTTCTCTTTCAGGAGCAAAATCCTTCTCCATCTTTAAGTATTTAAGAATTAAGCTGATTTATAAAAATAGGTAAATAATCTGTTTTGTAAAAGACGGAATTCAATCTTTACAATGGTTAAAATTATTGATTTTGTACAAATTAGATCTTCTAATCAATGGGCTATGCTCTGATGGTTAACGCTAAATAAGTTTCTTCTCCAGATTAATTTGTGATAAAAAAAAATGAAGAATTTGGTTTCTGCATGAGAAGGACCATTTTTCACTTGTTTAAAACATTTCTAAGACATGACTGTTTAATTAAATTAAATCGTAATCCAGATTGAATGCCATTCCTTAAATCCTGATTCTTGAGCATCATCCAAGAATTAATTCTAGAAAGAAGATGATTAATGATTCTCCTTTCGACTTTGACTCAAATTTGGAAATTTTCTAATTTCAGAAATTTCTGCACTTTAAAGATAATTAATTCAGCGTTCATGAATAATGTATAGTTTTATGGAAAGATTTATGAATACTTGTCCACTCGCTTTTCCCTAACAGAGTTATTATTCTGATTATCACTATAAATTATCCACATTTTCATATTTGTATCAATGGAACATCAAAATGGTGCCCTTCAAAAGATTTACAACCTATTATTTTTTTTTTAATAAGATTATCTCGACTTACTTTAGTGGTAGTCACATCCATGATGATGGCAAAGTTAGTTAGGTGCTCGCATTGGCAAACCGTATGGGTTAAATTGGTGCGAATTATCCAGCAACCATTAGTGGACCATGCCCTAGATAAAGACCAAATAAATAATTTGTTATCAACTTTTGCACATTTTAAAATTAATTATTTTTTAAAGATTTACCTGATGTTAAAATCCCAGAATACGCATCTTGGATTGGTAACGTTTTCTTCCTAAAGAAAAAAAAGGAAAAAAAAAATTAAACTGCACTTATTCCAATAATGATTATTTCAATAGCAATATAGAAGAAGATACATCATATTTCGAGAAATACTGTTACATATAATGCCGGAAGGTATTGAAGAAAATGTGATCAAGTTACAACAACAACATTAAACATTTGCTGCACTCCAACTGAAAGGAAAAGTGGAGAGTGGCAATATCTTTGATGTATCCGTTCAATTCGTCCATGTGAAAACATTACAGTCGATACGCTATCTTTCAAACATATTTCGAAGGAAGGAAAATAAATGTTGTCGTTCCATTTGCTATATAATAAAGCGTAGCTCTTACAAGTTATATTTTAAATGCACCGACCTGGATATGCCTCAGGGATATCGTCACAGGATGTGCCAGTCTAATCACGTGATATCCGTCTACAGATGCGGATAATAGTCGGCTATTGATAATACGAGTCCTGTTCTGGGATCGATCGCTCTCTTTTACCTTCGATACGGGGATGGCGGATGTGTATGGTAGAAGATCAACACCCAGTAGCTCATCTACCTTATTGTATGCCATCAGAACTAACTTAACCATCCCTATAAATAATAAGAGGAAAATTTTGACGTTATTCCATACGTAAAATTAAATATTTAGTGTTTCATCATTAAATATTCTATTGATTCTTTGGAATTTTTACCTGTTGACACACTTTCAGTCACAGCTTGAGTTGGGAGAAGTAACGAATCCTCCATCCTCATCCAAGGACTTCCATCGATATCTTCCGAAACTGGAAACTTGATATCTGACGTTGCCCACGCATCCACCACGCGAACTGTCATTACTTGGAGATGAATAAACAGAACACATAAAATACTGCCCCAATAACAAAGTTAGGAAGAATATTAATGTACTTACACACATTACTCTGAGATTTACTCAGGTGGTATCGACGGTTGTGAGTGTCTGCAACTAGCCATCCACTTCTCTCCAATCCTTGAAGAAGTCCAGAAGCGGCTCTCTTTTGTTCACTGGGAGGTAGATCTTTCCAGAAATTGTTTTCGCTGTCTTCTAATAAATTGTTACTGATATCGAGGATGGACTGGAATAAAAAAAAATATATATATATATATATATTGAGATTTAAGCTCTATCAAGAATGGCCGAATCTAGATTTATAATGATGGAAAAGATTGGAATATATCCAAGGAAAGATATATAACGGAATAAAGGAAACATTTCTTAAATTATTGCTCTAGGTAGTTTCTTATCAAAATATAAATCCTTGAAAATCTATGTATCCCGGGGGAGTGATGCTGTAAGGTTGCATGTCTGGATCATGACATATATTTTCCTTTCAGAGGAATTGAAAATCTTATATTTATATTAAAAATTTATTTTCGATTATTTAATTGCATTTTATAATTATTTTACTTTAATACTTAAAACTAGAAGAAATTCAGTAATCATCATTAGAAGTCAAAATTAAAAATTCGTGTTGAGTAGTCGTATATTTTGATTTCTCTTGTGCGAAGTGGCTATCGTCTTTAGATCAAGTTTCTGCTGGAAAAAATAATTTCAACGAATTTCTCTCCTCTTTTTTTTTTATTGGATCAGAAATGATCATGGAGGCTGTAATGCCTAAATTCTTTTGTGTGACTTTGTCGTTAAGTAATAGTAATTTCTCTGTCCTTTCTCGGCAACGTAAAGATTTCTAATTAGGCAAAAAAGCAATCTGTCCAAACCCAAGAAGAATCGATATAAAATATAAAAAAAATAATAATAATAGTAATAGAATAAAAAAAAGTTTAAAGATTATCAACTTAAAATTTTATCGGTTTTGTATCTATCCATTTATCTCAGCGATTTTTCATAAGAAACCAAAACAGATTTCTACAAGAATATATTGGAAAAAATAGGATAAGGAAATGATTCTCTGCCATTGGATTTTCATTAGAGTTGTATGTCGCTTCGCTTAGAATGAGATAACCAACTTTAATTCTTCTCCTGATCGAGATGACGTTGGAGAGAGAGAGAGAGCGAGAAACAGAGATTTTTTTCCTCCAGTTGCCATAACAACAATTGGTGGAGAATGCGCACTCCACTTCCATTAGAACTCTATAAGAATTAAAACCGAAATTACTCACTTCCAGGAATTCTTCTAGCAATTGCTGGCGTTGTTTATCGTCGGTCATGTCGTGGATCCTGTCGGCCATCTTGGATATTAATTTGTGAATCAGTTCCATAGTTTGTAACACGTCTCCTCCGTATAAAGGTTTGGTTCGTGTGATGAGCGCTAATTCTGCAGCGATGCTAGCTACTGAATCACCGCTGTTTATCTGTAACAAAATTAAATTTAGAATCAAATAAACTATAAAAGATAAACCTTAAAAGCTTTCTATATGTGGAGATAATGGAAATAAAATAAATAAATAAATAAAGAAGGAATTAAGGTTATTGTTATCAATAATCTTCTGACAGAAAATGATAAATTTCGTTATCTTTATTATATCTATCTCTGCGACGGAGATAAGAGCAGAAAAATATTGAAATATTGCGAAGATCAACAATAAAACATTTATTAAAAAGAGGACATTTTACTGCAATGAATCATTTGTTGTCAGGATTTATTCCTCTATCTGGATATTTTGTAGACGAGATTGTACCTGTCACATGTAATATTGAGAGACACAAATGCATAAACAAATGGCTAGATATATACAGAACTGCCTTCCATATATTAAACAGTAGAGAAAGAAGTATATACCGGTTGCTATTCTATGATTTATTCCTATCTGCATCTGAATTTGACAGCTGCATGTTCAGGAAGCACGATTGCCGTAAGGTATTTACGAAATAGACAAAAAAGAAAAAAATATCAAGTTTTCAAAGGATAAATTTCTTACTTTGGAAAGGAAAAACTAAACTTTAGAAAAGCGTAAATAGCACTCTCTGCTTCCGTTATACCCGATCCATTTATTCCACTCTTTTTGCTTCATTTGTTCTCGAGTTATCCTCGAGTCAAATGAAAGGATGCTCTTACAATCGGATAACGGTAGAAAAGTAAATCTCGGGTTAAACCTTTAAAATAACAGAAAAGGTGTTAAATAAAAGAGAATTAAATAGTAAAGAAGTGAAGATTTAATTTCGTTACTATGATAAAAATAAATTGGAGAGTTATGTATCGATCAATGCTAAGTAGAAGAATCTGTTGCTTCGTCTTTTATAATGTGAATAATAGGTGCAAAAATGGAATTGTTCAACTCGGCGTTATGTTATGCACAAGTTAACAGTTTAAAAAAGTCTTTAATGGGCAATTTTCTGACGCATTTGCAACTCGAATCATTAAAAAAAGCAACAAAACAGCAATTCTCTTGTAGAGTAACTTGGGGGTATTATGGAATACCATTTTGTTTTTATAATTTATAAAAAAAAAAATTTAAAATGCTTTATATGGTTTCTCGTGTATTATCACCTTCTATGGACATTCCCATATGACATATTTAAACATGGCTGCCATAGTTTATATATCTATCATGTAATTTAAAGGTGCAAAATTCCATATTGCCCAAAAGGTGTGGATTAAATGGAATAGTATTCCATTTTTCAAATAATTAGAAAAGCAGTATTTTTCCAGATACTTTCCAAGATTATTAGATAAATATATACTTAGAACATTGTTTTATTCAATATTTGTATCATTTTTTTGGGTGGTGAATATTTTCGCTTAAGCATAGTGATAGCCTAGGCCTACTATAAAAAATAAAAATGCCTTAGAGACTAGTCTAATTTAGAAAGTAGTCTGATCATATGTCCATCTAAATTTTAATGTATCAAACGTTAACTTAAATTATAGCAGTAGGACTGAACGGTGGCCATATAGAATAGTATTCCATATTGTCACCACCCAAACCATAATATTTGAACGATGCTTACTCCAATATAAGTCAAATTTCTCAAAATACGAAGAGATATTATGAAAGGTAGACTTCCTAAATACCCTTCAGAAACTCAGAAAACAATCATCATCATACCTGTAGTCTTTGCAGATCCGATTATTTCAGATGGCGCGAAAATTTTTATATTTAATGAAAATATGTTATCCACGCTTCCCACCGAAAAAACTGAAACTGAAGTCAAAGTATGTTGCCACTTAACGTAAAACTTCTGCATTATTACAGTTTCATAACACCGTCTCCTCTATGAGAAACCATGCTATTCCATAATACCCCCAGTTACTCTACATTCATTAAATATTTATATGAATATTTCCATAGATGGCATTATTTTTCTACTGTTCTAAAAATTAGAAAAAAAAATTTACTAACTCTTGCTTTGAGATTTTCGATCCAAAGGGAATTGCATTCACTCAAATCGGGATGAGCGGGATACCACGTGACGGACAGAGGATTACATTGCCATTTTGCCAAACCTACAAATGTACAATGATTACGATTTATAAAAAATCGATATATCGATTTTAATTTGCGGTTTAATGTGTTACATAATTTGGCAACAAACCTGATGCGCTTCCTGGACATTTTTGCGTTGCAATCTCTCCGGCTTTGGTCCAATTCCAAATCATATTTCTATATACAGAAGGTGGACAGAATAAATCCGTCGACGTTGTTTTCGGTTTTAAAGTTGTGGGAGATTCTAAAAAATTTTTATAAGCAATTTTAATTAAAAGAAAATTAAAAGATAATGAGTTTGTTATATATAATTACCTGTTTGAGAAGTGGTTTCCTCTGCGGTTTCGCTCCAGACTGTGACGTTCGCTTGGCTAAAGGAATCTCTTACCGAACTCACAAATGACGTTACGCGTGACGTAACGGTTCGTGAAGTTATGGTAGGTAACGTGCTGAGCGGCCATGTTGTGGTTGCGGTGACTGGTCGGGTGAATCGCGTCAGGGGAATGATGATCGGCGGTCTGGTGGTTGTTGTAGTCGAAGTGGTAGTTGTAGTACTTGGTATGTCGATGGTAGTTGTCGATTCTAAAACAACATAATTCTGTATAATTTCTCAATTAATTATATTTATCGTGTTTATAATAGAAAAAATACCTGTAACGCAGTGATAGTGCGCTTCCAAGTACTTGAGGGTTCCAGGACACGGATCTCCAAAGACAGAACTGGAGGCAGGAAGACTGCAGCTTTTCTTCATACCACAACTTTAATAAACGAAGACACTTACATAGGATCAATAAATATTGCAACTGGGATCAAACAGCGAGAATAATTTTAGCTTCATTTACATCAACTGCCATTTTTAAAAAAGATTTTTCTAATCTCGCGAGAGTTTCTCTATCTCTCCTTTGATTGTTCTCGCTCTTTGATCTGACCTTCTTAAATTAAATCATCGAGACAACACTACAAACTTAAAGCTGCTATTGAACTTCTAAATATTTATTAATGCTCGAACATGAATCGTTGAATACATTATCAATCACATTGATTTGGTCCATCAGAAAGAAAATGCAAGAATCGCACCACTTACGCATCCTGTACACTTTTGGCTATTTTCCCATCTGTTCCTGTGAGAGTAGTCCCTACTTGAATGCAATAACACTATTATTTGGCCCATTTTACTTCGGATAATAAAACTTTTCTCTTATGTTTGTGGAGATATGGTCAAGGAAGTCGAAGTTACCTACTGCACTGTTTTATATCCGCAATAACTTTATAGATGCAATATCACCAATTCAGATTCTATATAAATATGGAATTTATATAAAATAAGAGTTACTATAAAGGATTCGGAAGTATTGAAATCGTTTTTCTATTTTTTTTTACGAGTGTCGCCCGCGTAAATCACTTTTGGAAGTTGTAAGTTCCGTACGAAAGACTTTTCAGACTAGATTTATACTGGAAAGGAGAGTCAGTCTGATTAAGCAAATGAAGCGATAGAGTCAGCCTCATAGTGCAGCAACTAATGGATCGAATTCATTGAATAGAACAGCAACGTGGTGCTGAGTTGGGAAGAACTTCACTTTCATTTCGCACCACTTACTAAATTCGTGTTTTACCGAATTAAACGTTTTTATATGATCAACGTTTAACTGTAAAAAAAATAATAAAAAAATTCACAAATTCGCATTGCCAGCCAAAGATTTTTAGTGGTAAGAGCGGTAAGAACGTAAAAGAGATCATATTTCAATTTAATCTTCCTGTTCGTGTTGCGAACTATTTGGAGAATAATGCATTTTGCTTTGTAATATTCCCTTTTTGCTTCAATTCCTGCAAAAGATACCCTGTGGAGTTGGAGATATTTCACAATATAACTGCAAGTGAAACGAGAAAGGGGGAACTGGCAACCAACACAATAAATCCGTGGTATCTCTTGCGTCCAGCTTCCGGGGGATCTTACACCTCGATACCTTTTGATCGACCTGTGCTTTATTTGTAAGAAGTGCCAAATATCTGTCAACCTACAGCCTTTCATATTGATTTATATGCCAATGATTTTCCTCTTTTAGATTTACATAGATATCCCAATTTCGTAACTTTCAAAGGTGGTAGTGATAATTAACCGGAAGCGCTTTGTGATCCAGTGAATTCCACGCTGTCTAAACTGACTAAAAAAAAAACAAAACAAAGAAAAGCGTTTTGCATCGCAGCTTCCATTATTCTTTTTCATTGTTTTCTCCACGCGCTATTTTTCCTGAGGGGGGGAATCTTTTGAATATTTTAGTTTATTTAATAACAAAATTTGAGAAGATATTTTATTTATAAACAAACACGGTGATAAATTAGTTTTAAGTCGTGATGAATACCAGACATGCCTCACAAGAATCAACAGAACATAATTCAATTATGAGCAAACTAGACGAATGCATAGTTTGCTAAATTTTTATATACAAGTATTTTGACAATTAAGCTTATACCGAAATGGTTAGTCGAACATTAGCTGAATACGTTAAATAATTAACTCAAAATTAATAAAAGGTAAGCGGTGTGTGAAATACAATGTGCCAGGTGTGCTACTTAAGTTAATTACAGTTATATTTTTGGATTTAAATAGATTATATTTACATATAAGTTAGTTAATTTTGAATATATATGTATAGAAAACGTACCTCTCGTGAATGACATAAAAGGACCGATGAGACGTGCAGTCTACACTCCAATCCAAATTTCCGTGCTCGTTGCAGATGCTAATGCTAAAACGACCGTAATTTGCACGAACTAAGCGTATTAAGTAGCCTTCTTCGCAAGATATTCGAAGCTGACTTCCTTCGCAAGCGTAGGCTGTCCTGTAACGAGCGACTTCTGAAAGAAAAAAAAAAAAGAAAAAATTGCTCATAAATATTATTAAAAATAGACCCCTCAGAAGATAACCTCGATAAAAAAAATAATGTAAAAATGTCGCATTAATCATTCATTTCTTTCGAGTTTTTTTTTTACGAGTTTTTTGGAATGAATTTTTCGATGTGTTCTACCAGTATATCTTATGCCATAATATCGAGTGTGCAAGAAACTGAACGACCGAGTTACATGATGTGACAATCCAGTTCAGGAAACGACCATCGTATTGGGAACAGACAGAGTGGTTCACTGATATCTAAGCTCAACACAGACAAAATCACTGTTCCTGCACATAACAGGTAGGGTCTCCAAGATGGATGACTTCAATTTTAAAAGGAGTTGAAGTCACGGCTCACTTGTCCTTAGGCCACCTGGCTTCTGCAATCTCTCCTCGTCTTCGATTACCACAATACAGTCAGAGAAACTTCGACAGACTGGTTGTCTGATGTGTGAACTTGAAAATGCTGCAAGAATAGCCCATTCATTTCCACTTGGGGTGGAATTGATTGGGATGGATATAATACACTCTAGGCTTGGCTAAAATTACTTTATCTGGAATAAAAAGCGATAAATTTTAAAGAACTCGGGCAGGAGGAGTAAAACTGAACAACTTTCCGACAAATTATACGCCCATTTCACCATAAAAAATATTATTATTATTGATTTCTAAGAGAAAAAGAATGTTTCTACTTTCTATTTATAAATAAATAATACCGGTTAATGACGTCTTTTCTGACGTCACTATCAGTTGAGAGTGAGACGGAGTATAGTCGTCTCCTTATCGCTCGCTCCCTTTTCCAATTAGGTCACGCGAACTTCTAGACGACCTGTCACGTGACTTTGCAATAGAGAAAGGGGAAAAAAAATCCTCGCTACCCTTTTCTTCCCGACATCCTCAGCGATACGGTCGCCAGACAGGTTCAAGCGAAAAGGACGTTCACCCTCGCCTTGGAAGAGGGAACAATGGAATGGGATTTGACTGTGGCTAAACCCTCTTCTTTCAGTTATCTGAGTTGACGTGCAAAACAAACAATAATAATAAATATAACCAAACGTTATACATACATACATATACATATTTTGGCTATCGTTTCGAAATGATCGCCGTTTCTCAAACGGTTCGATGACCTGAATCGCCTACTTATCTGTTCCATCATACAATCAGCCTGACAGACAACATTGAAACAAGTCTCTTTGACGGAACAGATAGCTGACAATGCTCCCACTTGTCGCTACATCTTTGTTCAAACGAATCATTTGACTTCAGTATCTAACCATTTTATCTCAGTTTACGGTTAATGGAGGTTTAGTGAAACACGTAAAGAGCACTTGCAAGGTACTGAAAGAACTTCATCTGTTTATGATTTTAGAAAAAATAATTAATGATCATTTTTTATATTAAACAATTAATACGTACATTTTGAATTCAAGTTGTTTAAAATATGATATTTCTGTACAGAAAGCAATAAATATAAAACTAAATTCTGATAAGTTGTTATTGAAAAAAAAGCACAGGACTTTATATATACCATTACCACATATGGTCTCTTTGGACCTCTTAGTGAATATGAAAAATATGACAGGATAATCTCTGCAATATTTTAAAGCTGTGACAATTGAGAAGAATCATCTTGGGATTTAAAATGTATGATGTGTTCAAGCAAAGACAATTTTTAGTTCTGATATTAGCACGAAATTTAATATATAAATATGTTTTACCAAAATTTAAATTGGATATTTTCCTAATTCATTTTCAATAATCACTTCATTTTATATAATCTATACAACTTAAAGCACATTTATTCTGAGATTTTTGGTTTCAAAAATTGTTATGTTTATTAAATACAGTGTGATATATAGAGTTACTGTATGTAGAATCTGCATGCCTAAAAATACTGTATTAAAAATCAAGAATTTATACAAATATTTGCTCTAATTTTAATTTCTTTCTAATATTTAAGTATCAGATTAAATAATAATTGTATAAAATATTCGAAAAGTTTTATTTAAAAAATATCGAATGCTAACATTAAAACTTTTACTTTATCTATATCAGCGCTTCTCAAACTTTTTCATTTGGCGACCCCTTTTGCCCGAGCAAATATTTTCGCGACCCTGGGTATAGAGATATATGAACTAGGAATACGAATTAAAATATTGGCTAAAATTTCTGCGACCCCCAATTTAGTTACGCGACCCACACTTTGAGAAGCACTGATCTATATTTAATGGGTTTTATAAGCATAATTTAGATATTGTACTTAAGTCTATTCAAAAAGTTTTATAGTACTATATAAGTCAATGTTTATACACTTTCAAAATTTGTTTACAGAAAATTATATTATTAATTTTATCGTCATATAAAATTTTTAACTCAATATACAAAAAATCAACTACTATCGGATGATTTAAATAGATCTACAGTACTTCAAATTTTTATAAATGTGATCTTATTTGAATTTTTTCAACAGATTAAGACGAGATGAATAATTTTAATTAAAATACCTTCTTAATTGATCATTTAATTTGCTTTATTTCAATTTTATAGTTACAATAAGTATCATTTTATTTGCATAGCCTCTTTATTAAAATATCCTCAATTGATCCAACTACATAAGCTTATTACTATCAGTATGCTATAAAAATATTTGTCCTCGTGCTTACGTCAGGATTTACAGATACAATTAAAATAATAAAAATAATTAAAAATATACTAATAGGCCTATTATTAATAAACTGCATAAAATCGTAAAGATAATTTTCGGAACGAAATCTTTGAAGAAAAATAATACCTGACATTTCTTCAAAATATATTGCCATCTTCGCTTGTATTCAGATGAATATGAGGTCGCCTGCTACCCAGGACCTGAGAGACTAACCTGTGACAAGATTGCATCACAAGTTAGGGTCTCAGGGAGTGGGGAACAGGGAATTCTTGTTGAATACTGTTGTGGATACCTATAGGGGACAATAAAGTATATTTTTGGATATTTGAAAAATTAAAAATTCAATATATATTTCTTTTGATAATAAGTAAAGGAATATTTGATATTTATGAAATATAAAAAGTTTCAAGTATAAATATATGAGAAATTCTGCATTGATAAAAAAATTTCTCTCGACAAAACGATTTATGAACACGAACAAAATGCGTTCAGATGTTCTTCGGCACTTTTCACTGCTCTTATATCTATGTAACTTATAATTTCCGGATGGTGTGGTGTCTCAAGGTCAGTCTACAAGATAGGCCTAGTCCCTAATGGAATGATTAAAAAGAAACGTGTTTTTGTTTTTTATTTATTTGCTTATTGGGTGTCGAATTTTCGACAGTTAACAAATGGAAATAGGTCATAATTCCAATAACACAATGATTCTGGTACTATCGCAAGCACTAGAAATCTAACGATCCTCATAACTTTTTTTTAATTTAAACATAATACCGTCTACCGTTCTATTGTTAGGCCTACTAATATATTTTTGTTGTTTTGAAATTAATAATTTACAGAATTAAATATATAACTAAGTACCTTTTGACCGTTAACATAAATGTAGACATTTTACAGTTAGTAGGCCCATATTAAAACTATATAATATTTTAAAGTTCAATTTTTATATGAAGAAAATTAATCCTAGATTATAATCATTAATCTAGACATACCTGTTGTTTAGATTCATATTTCGAATGATTTAACTTCATTCGATCTTTCCGAATGAAGTTATATCTTCATGTTCTAATTACTGAAGACTTTTACTCTCGTAGACCCACACGAAGAAAAAATTTGATTAGAATCTAGTTTTCATAAAAATTAACTCGAACAGATGTATTCGAATGATAGAATGAACATCTGCTATCAGCAGAATTAATCATAGTTTTCCTTTTAAAGTAGAACTAGGCTGAGATTTGTAATAAATCTACAGTCTTGTTTATTAAAAATAAATAAAAAAATATTTAAAATAAAAATGAATCTTAAAACTAATTATTTATAATAAATTTAAATTAATTAAAAACTAAAATTGTTACTAAATTATTAAACATATAAGTATATATACACACACACAAACATAGACTATATATAAACTATGTTATAATTAAGCTTGAATTTTTCAGCATTCTCGCAAATTTTCATAGCAATTGACATCATCTACTTAATTAATTTAAAACGGATTATGAAATGGACCTAAATATAATTATCGAATAAGTTATATTTATTTTTTAGTAATTTTCATGCACACAGACTACAGAACTCAATAGCTGAGAGAAAAACCAAATGTCAAATGTAAGCTTGGGTGTGTTTAGAATAACTTTATTTTCAATTTTATCCAATCCCAGTGTTCTTATTCGAATCTTTAATATCGATTTTTATCAATTCCTTTATCTATCTACACAAATTCAAAATTTAAAGTGAGGGAAAAAATAAGTTATTTTTTTTCCTTAAAGATAAACAAAGAATTTATTAAATTCAAAAATCAATTAATTAAAAAAATTCACTTTTTACCTAATTCTTAAAGAAAATTAAGCCGAAAAATTAAAACTGAAATTAATAAAGTTTATAATTATATTTCTTGAATTCAATAAGATTAAATTAAAAAAAAATCGATTTTACAATAAAAAAAGCTTGCTATAAATGAGTCACATATGTTAATAAAATGAAATCAATAAAAAAGTAACGTATTTCATTCGATTTGCCAAGCGGATATTAATCAAACTAGTTTTAAAACAAACGAAAATTATGGATCCAATGTGCATTAATGGAATGAAAACCACTTCTCAACAAGATTTGGATGACCTTGGACAAGAATGTTCTTTTTTTATTGGATTGAGTTACTAAAGCGAATGTGTTGCAGAGGCTAGTGAGTGGCCAAGCAGGAGTCAGCAGTTGGGAACAGCCATCCTTCCAACTAATCGATTGGGTCCGGTGATAGCCAAATGCCCGTTCTGCCTTCCCATTGGTCATTTAGACTACTGCTGGTTGTGCATTGTCCGTTAAATAAAACCAGTTGAGGAGCGATAATATGGTAATAAATAACCATAAAATTTATAATATTTTTTCTTTATCGAATAAGAATGATGTGAAATAGAAAATAGAATGAATAGGCGATATAAATACTTTCCAAGTGCTAGAAACTACGCAGAGAACGGTTCACTGTGAATCGACCTTGACGACCACGATGCCGTCGGTCAGGTGATCTCTATAACCGGTGCCATCTTTTCTGGCAGCATAATACATCTAAATGGACGTAGCTGAACGACTCAAAATCTACGGTTTATGTACCAGTAACCCCTGCCGAAAATAACCAACTTGTAAGTTTATATATAGGCTTAGCTACCGTTACTAGGAGAAAAGTCAGACTCATTCGACCGATCGAATGTGGTTGAACAGGGAAGAACAGATGGGATTGTTCCTCATTGGTGTAAGGCTGAATCACGTTGTGGCAGTTACGAAGTCTTCTATCGGTGACTGGGTGTGTCCCAGGGAAAGTTAGCAAGTTGTACAGTTCTCCTGATGGATGTAGTTCTCAACTATACAACCTACTACCTCACACCGGGCACACATGTTCTTCAAGACAACAGATGAATCAAAATTTTTGACTGGAAACAGAAGAAACATTCTTATTAGATGAAAAAAGGGCTTGTTTTAATGTGAAGAATTAAAATTTATTAAATTAGCCTACACAAATAACATTTGACAATTCTTTCGAGAAAAGGATTCAATATTTAATATATAACACACACACACTAGTTTAATAATAATTAAAAATTATCGTTCGTAGTACTAGTAAAATAAAACAATGACAAATCGCAATCATGCTAGATACAGTGGTAGATGTATTACATTATTTCACTTAACCAGCTGTAAAAAGACCCTTGTATTTAAGTCATCGGTTCCAGTTGAAATCACATCCATTAACAATATCAAGCAATATAGAGGTCTACATACTGCCGGAGACAGGGGTTAAAAAAATTCTTCCGAAGGGGTTTACTTGTTAACAATTTAGCTTTTTGGACGAGGAATGAAAAAAGAACGTTAGACTAATGGAAATCTCAGCAGTCTACCAGATCCTGGTTTTAGTTGTTGCAACTTCCCTAGGACGAATTTTATAGCTTTTCATCGCTTGATTATGTGCGAGTTACCGATGAACGATTTTAATGTCCATAAACGGAAGTGTTGGATCAAAACCTTCGAATCAAAGGAAACCACACATTATGGAATAAAGGCGCCATCCAATTGAAACAGTCTTTGTTACCTTTGAGCAATGGTCATCGATATCTGAAGAGATCGAAGATTCGTTTGTAATTTTCCATCCAACCTGGACCCATAGAATCGACCTTGTGGTTAGACTATTTAACAACACAAGTTCGGATCTACGGGTTAAGGCGTGATGGCAACTGATGACAGAGGCACTTCTCTTCTGAACAAAGGATTTAATCAGCTAAACTTGATTGCTACAAATTCGACGAAATTCAACAGAAATTTTGATAAAATAATAATTTGTCAATTATCAACATTGAAAAATCGTGATACAGATTTTATTAAAAATGAAATCATATTGAACTACAAATCTAAGCTTGTAAAACAATTACCGAGAAATTAAAAAAATACATTTTAAACGAAATACAACATAAGCTTATGAATCATAACCTGGGAACTACATTTATGACTAAACAAAAATACCACTGTATACTAATAACATTAACCGATTTTAAACATAAAGTGAATGCAACTTTTCTGAATTTTATTATTATTATTATTATTTTAATATTCTCTAGGCTAGCGTGTCAAACCATACAACAAAATCTCGTGAAAAGACAGAAATAATTAAAATTGATTATCAATCCATTAATTATGAAACTTGTTTGACTTTTAAAATAATTTTATGAATAAATATAGGCCTAATATTTAAATAAAAGATAGGAATAAAATTTATCTGAACATAAAGGCGATAGATGACTAGTGAAGTCAGTTTTTATTATAAAAAAAATTCACTTAATTTAAAAAAATATAGTCTAAATTACAGTCTTTGCTTAAAATATTTTACAATCATTGATGAGGCAACGAGTTAAAAATACTATTCAAAATACTATTCATAACAAATTTTTAAGCTCATATGCTATGTTATTTCTATTAAAATTTAAAAAAAAATTTTTTTGTTAACATTAAAAAATGAGATTTCTTAATTTAAAATATATTCTAAATAAAATTTTAATATAAAAAGTGAAAAAGATGGGAAAAAATCGCAATTTTTAACTTACGATTTTCTTTAAATCCGTATGTAATTTTGATGGAGCATTTAAGAAAATCCAGTTTTACAATTTGTTACATTTATTTTACACTAAATGTTTCGAATAATATTTTCTCAAACCAGTACCAAGAATAGATGGATTGGTAAGAACTAATCCAAGTATTCCTGGTATTAGTTCTTATCTAATTGCATTAAATATAGATGTATCTATTTTATTCTAGCTGTTAAATAGTTCACATCATTAATATTTAAATCTTATATAACCAATATTTATTTTATTTATTTAATAACCAATATTTAAATAAAAATATCGCGATTAGGCCTAGACTTTTTAATATAAATTTAGATTTAAGTAGCAAAAAATCAATATATATATATATATATTTATAAATATACAATATATAACATGAAATACAGTAATCTGCAAGTTAAGATTTAAAACAGGCTTATTAATCAGTTTTGCAATTTATTTATTTTAGAATTTCTTATCCAATTAAATGGGCCTAGGATATATATTTATTAAAAATTATTCGTTTAAGAACTTGAATTATATTTTCTAAAACTACGCACATTTAAAATACAACATGAATAATAAGCTTTGAGTGTAGTTAAACTCATGGATTCAAAATAATTAAAGACTTTTAATTAGAACTATAGCTATTAAGCAATGTTAACAGCATTAAATGTTTTTACTTAAAAACTAAAGAGGTTTTAATTAGTTAATAAACTAAAAAATTATTTCAAAATCATTTTTATTGAAAAATAACTCGCATATTTTGGATATATAGAATATGAAAATCAGATTGGAGTTTGTTATCCCACTTAATTTTTTTTTATTTTGATTATATATAGGCCTATGGAAGAGTCGTTATAGTAATTTTATATTAAAATTGAAACAATAGGCCTATATCACAATATGTTCGTTTGGTAATAAGTTTAAGACGCATGCATCAAACTGAATCAAAATGGAAAATAGACCTGCCATATAATTTACCTAACTAGGAAATCATTTATGAGAATTAGGCCGTGCAAATTGGGATTTTTTCCCCCTCGATACTGAATACAAACAAAAAGATTTCATTCCAGGTAAAATTCTCAACTAAATACTAGGGAAAAAAAACCGCAATATATGAAAACAATTAAAGCTGGATAGCAAAGGAACGAGTAGAATAAAAACACAGTATTACATTTGAGTGAAATTAAAATATTCCGAAAAAAAAAAAAAAAGCGCTTATCTTACGTTATAAATTTGTAATAAAACTCAAAAAAAAAAAAAAAAAAATGCGCTTATCTTACGATAAACTATCCGCTTATAAATTATTATAAGAAAAGAAAGATAAATTATAAATAGCTTTATATATAAGCCTATATAAGAATACAATCTATTTAGAATATAACATGACTAAACAGATACACGATTTTATAAATAAAAATTCCGTATTGTTCTTGAAAACTGTTCTAACTTTTATCAAGAAATAAATATCAAATTAAAGGGTAAAGACTGGTTATGTAATATAAATTAGCAACTTAGACATATATGAATGATGAGTATAGGTAAATCAATTTAATGATGGATGAAAGATCTGTAAAGTAACGAAATTAAGTAGCCTAGGCCTATACTTTACGTTTCTAAGTTTAATTTAGTTATTCTGTTTGTTAGGAAATAAGTTGACTGGTAATAGATCCAGATATTAGACTATTATTTACCATTAATAATTTATCATAGTATAGAACATAATGTGAAATTAATGCAAAATTATGAAAAATGCGATATTTTTTTGGAGGAGGAAAATGAAATTTTATTATGGAAAATTTTTCTTTGATTTTAGAAATATCCTCATAATAATAATATAGACCCTAAATATTAACTAACGTCAATACGGCTGTTTATATCAAATGCAACAATTAAGTTTATTCATATCAAAACCTGAATTTAGATTATATACTTATTTAAATTTTTTTCTAATACTAAAAACTCATATGGATTTTTGTAAACGTGGATTAAAATGTAAAAATTTTTATCCAATACACCAAAGTATTTTTAATAAGTGATAAAAATCCATAATTTATTAAAAATAAGAGAAATTTTGAAATACTTATTAAAATTTCTAAAATAACTTCAATAAAATTAATAATTATGATAATATATTTATACAACTTAAATATAATATTTAAAAAGATTAACTCTACGAAATATCGAAAATAGAAACGACTTACATTATAACAGATTTAACTTATCTGAAATGCTTTTTTTAAAGAAATAAGGCTTTAATAACATAGATATCACAGAAGTTCTAGAACTAAGAACTCTGTTCACTTTCATAAATGATAAATTATAGCTATATTTCAGAGGCCATATTTTAAATTATTTGTTGTTATTCTTATGATACATACATTTAAGAATAATTTATATACAAGAAATATATTTTCTGTCATATTTTTATTGAATTCATCATAAATAAATAATATGCATATGATCAATAATTTAAAAATCGAGAAATGATTGATTATATTCTAGAACTACAAGAAAAGTATCAACTATAAGATTTTTTCGACCTTCTCTCTCTCTCTCTCTTTACTACTATAAGAATTTCTATAGAACTCTATAATAATTTAATATAACCTATAATTAATCAAATTATAGTTAATTTAATGACAGAAATCTTAATTTGAAGACTCCACATCTAAATAGTAGATTACATAAATATATTTAAGGATGAAAGGAATTTTATACACATATTCTGTTCAAAGGCAAAAGCCTTTCTTTATCAAATAATAAATAGATAACATTAAACTTTTGTCAGAAAATAATATTAAAACAAAAATAATGAAACTAATTAATCAGAATAAGCTATTTACTAGATTGGTCTATGGATGTTTTTTAAATGAATGGATTTATTATAATAGATCTTGTTTTTAACTAAATCAATTATTTTTATTATACAGACAGATATATTTTTATAAGCCACGCATTTGAGCAATTTTTGACGATTTTAATAACTTTACAGGATATATCGAACGAAGAATATTAGTTTTAGCTATTTAATAATCCAAGCATAATATGAGTAGTAAAAATATGTTTAATAAAATGTATCTTTTTTAAAATAAGATAAATACAGAAAATTTATAAACAAAATAAGTTAATAAACAAGAAAAATTAATTATAAATTGACTTTATTGAGTATGACAAAGAACATGATATATATTAAAATTTACTTATATTAAAATATAGTTTAGAAAAACGGTAGAAGAGATTGTAAAATTTTAAAATGGCGGATGGTAAGACAGATATGCACCAATAGGAAAGAGCTATTATCGGTCATGTGTTATGGCACGTGCAGCGCCACGCTGCTTCATGGTCGGTGGCAAGATGCCAGCCACTTTAGCCAGAATTAAACGGGAAGCACGTGACCTATGATGTCATATCAGCAGACGGCGCTGCCATCGTCACCGCTAGAAATGTACGAGTATAGTGTCCACAAGTCTGTCTCATTTCCTTTCGATGGAGTTGCAATCGGACGTCTGACTTATGTTTCATTAATTTCCGGAGACTGTTAGATTTTGAACTTCAGAAATTCGAAGTATCGAGACAGAAAACTAAGATTTAACATTTTTCTTCGAAATATGAAATGAAAGCTGCGCCTTTATTTAATTTAAATAAAGCAAGAAAATCGTACTTCAAATCACTCTTTATGCGATTTTTAGGGCAGATTATCTCCATCTTTTGATTTTTAAAATTTTCTAAATCTAAAAATAACTAAACAAAATTGATTATGGCCTAATTCGAAAATGTAATATTATTCCGTTTAAATCGATCAGACTTTTTATAAATATAGGTATATATAATATATAAAGCTAACTAATATTTATAAATTCTGAAATATATAACAAATATAAATTTAGAAATGTATGACGAAATCACGGAAATTATTAGACACGAGGTAATCTACTAATTCAATGGAAAACAAGTGCGGAAAAAGTCCAATGATAGTCTTTCGAATATATGAGACATTTCAGGAAATTCTTTATCTTTTATGGTACGATAATTCAAAAATTCGTTGAAAAGATCTAATCGGAGAAAAAGGATTTGAATCATTTGAATTTATGATTGAAAATCGTTGAACGATGGACTACGGCACGATTTTTACTTGCAATTCTGAAATTTCTGTTATCATTGATATTTTTTAATGGAAGAGAACTGAATACAACAAAAATTGAATAGATGCAAGTATGATAAAAAGACTACTTTTGATATTTATTTAAATAAGCATAAATAAAGTGAAATTAAAGAGAAGTGAAAAATGAAAAGTACTTATTACATGTTGCAAATTTCTGTTGCTCCTCATCATGGTGGATAACGGATTTTCATCAACCTCTAAAAACGAGGATACTTTTCCGATGTCTAGATTATCAATTTGAACAAAAAAGTTTATTTCATTCGTGTATAACATACAGTATTCGCGAATCAAATAAATTAATTTCTCTTTCTCTTTTTTGATATTTTTTTTCCCTTGACAAAGTAATTACAATCGTAATGGAGAAGATATCCACTAATATATATCAGTGAATAAAATTAACACTTTTACAAACAAAAATTTATATTACATGCATTTCTAATTCTTAATTATGTCCTAATCGTTAAAATTAAGTTACGTTCATGTAGGTATAAGTATTCTCTAACACTATTCTTTTCTGAAAAGGTGACAATAATGATGTCTAGACGAATATCAGAACCGGCCTTTGAAATTGCATCCAGCTGTTGCAATGTACTCGTAGGCCTAATATAGTTATTACGTGTAGCCTATATTGCATAAAGAATCCTATAGAGAATAATAAGTACAGTATCAAACTTATAATCTAAACATATTATCGTCTCTATATATATATATAAATCATACAAAATAATTTATTTAATAAAACTACTTTCGAATAATCTAAACCTGTGGACTTTGTAGTGATAGAGGCTAATTAAACCCTAAAATCAACTTCATACGTTTAATTTTCTGTCATATTAGAAACTGATAAAACAGATAAAATCAATCTTTTTAAATTCAGTAAAAGACAGATAAAATTGGAGATATGAATAAATGGAGAAATGTTTTATTTGAACAATAGATGTTTTATCAGAATTGTTCCATAAAGTAGAAGGTATATTTCAGTTTTGCTTTGTTATAAAAATTATTAATGAAGGTTACTTTAGAGAGAATTTATCAGTATAAATCTCTTCAAAAATTATGGACTGCCCACTGCAATTCTTTATACACCTAAGCTATATATACACATCAATAACTTTACAATAAAAGGATCATACAAAATGTAATTTACAAGAATATATAGACTAATTTAAATTATTTTACTAAAATTTTGTATCTTAGGAAAACAATATTAATTCAGATTTGTAATCATTCTTTTCGGATTTTTTAAAAAATAATCTAAAACAAGTAACATTTTCCCTTCCTTTTAAGCATATGTTCTTTTCGAACAAATGAATATCTTAAAGGCAAATCTTCAATTTTTAAATGTAAAATTCTGTATCAAACAAATTATTAAAGTCTTAATCATTCTATTCAGATTATTTTTCTGTTAACATATATATTTCTAGATCTTGGAAATTGTCGTTTATATAAGTGAAGTGGTTGGAAAAGGTGATATTTAAAAGCAAAGAAGTCTATTTAGAAGAGATTTTTAAATCAATACAAATCAGTATTTTTAAAAGCAAAGAAGTCTATTTAGAAGAGATTTTTAAATCAATACAAATCAGTATTTTTAAAAAAATAATTAACATTACAAAGTTTTCGGGATAATTCGAGACTAACTCGAGAAGTGAACACTTATTTTCATTTTTATTGCATATTTTTAATATTACATCTTAATTCTGCACAAACATTAAAATCCAATTCCAAATTAAGTAAAAAAAATGTGAAAATGATTTTTACTATCTGAAACAGTAACATTTCTTTTAAAGAAGCTACTCGTTTGGTAAGTATTTAATGATTTTAGTTTCAAAATTGTTTTATTAGGCATGAAAATATTTAAAGAAATTCAAATGAAATAAACTTAATACATAATTTTAATAAAGATCTGAATCGAAAATAGAAACAAAATCATCCGAATTTTCGTTTAATTCCTTAGATTTCTTATGTTCGATTGATTAATATCACTTAGAGGAAAAAACTGATCATTTATGATAACATTCAAAAAACTATGGACTTAAGATAAATCCCACAATGCCTCTTTGCTGACGTATGATCTATATCGACACATTCGAATTTATAACTCTTATGTAGCTTTATCTCCCTATAAACTTACGATAATGTAAAAAAAAGTACGATATAGTAGTATTTTATTCAGAACAAAATTTCCACTAGTAAACTTTTAAACAACGAAATACAAAAAAACTAGTTTAACCGACTTCAATCGTGGCACAACTTAAGCCTAACAGTTATTTTTTATGGATAGAAAATTTTCAATTTGTAGAGATAAGAATCCTAAGAAATTCGAAGTAAGACCAGGTATCTTACCTGAAATTGAGACAAAATAATTCAGAAGGAAAGATTAGTGTATTTTCTCACCTGTTCGGTATGGATAGAACATAGTGAAAATTGGCGCGCGTTGCAAACCCAATCGGGCCTGTAAGGCAGGGGTTGTTAGCAGAAAGGTCAAATTATGTCAGTAACGGTTCTCTCCGTCTGCCTCCAATTCCTTGGAATTCAAAAGTTGACTTTTCACCAACAGCAGGAATTACGTGGTGACGTGCATTCAACAAATATCCATCTACTAAGAGTACTCGAACGGAAGCATTCTTTCACCCTTTGACGGTTGACATAAAAATCAAAGTTGCACAATCCTGATCCAAGTACGGGTTGACGTCTCGGTTGCTACTACTTAATCCCATCTCCTTCGACACAGACGCAAAACCAAGCACTGCATGGTGAGAAAACACGTATATCCTAAGCCTAACATCTAGAACAGAACAACGGGACGAGCATGGCGTCGGCTGACCGTCAGCCAATAACAACCAGGTCACATGCGGTGATTTTTTTATACACAGTTTTGAATCGTCCAATGGGATGCGAGAACAGCGGTCGGAACGCATCGATGATTGACAGGGAAAGGACCCGTCGAGACACAGGGTCCACCGGATCACAAAAGGAAATGCCAGCACAAAATGACTCGTCTCTCACCTGCCTCACCATCCTATGTATGGGTGTCTGGAAGGTGGCCGATTATTTACAATCGTCACAAGGTAGTTGACTGCGCCCTCTAGTTCCGTCCGATTTCGTCTCAGTGCGAAATGACGGACGATGTCCACGTGAGTTAAACCCGTCCCGCTCCGTCTGTAAGGAACGACTGGCGTCTAATCCCACACAGCATTTTCGTAACGGTGGAGGCAGCTATCTAACGCGCATGC
Source organism: Olivierus martensii (assembly GCA_000484575.1). Lineage (NCBI taxonomy): Eukaryota > Metazoa > Arthropoda > Arachnida > Scorpiones > Buthidae > Olivierus > Olivierus martensii. The sequence goes on along the minus strand of AYEL01075226.1, from coordinate 49,280 downwards.
GTAGTGGGATACGGGTTGCTGCCCCGCACCTCACATATCGTCTCGCTAGCAACGTGATCCGACGGGAGTTTGGAGGACGAGAGAAAGTATTAAGGCTACAAACGAAAGGATATTTTACACATACACAAGCTATCTTATCGCGGTAAATAATCCTGCAGTCGAGAAAAAAGCCGTTCTAGTGCTGAAAGCGCTAATAGTCACCACGGTTGGTCTGACGATTAAAAAGAGGCCATTAGCACTTGGATCCAACACGTACAAGAATATACACTCCAAAAAAATTTTTACTCACTTTCAACATCTTGCACGATCAGTTTTTTAAACCTGGCTAGGATTATTACGGCCATATATATCATTTGACCTTGTCTCGTCGTTCGTCACGAGGTTATAGAATTCGAGATGTATTTAAGGACATAAAATTCTCGGAAATATAACCAAAATCACGACATTCACATCCTCGACCGCAAATTTTCTCCCGCCATTCGCTTTATAACGCGCGCCTACCTCCGAGATGTGGGCATAACCTGAAATGTCGACAGCCCATTGGTCGATTTAACCGTTACTGCACAAGAGCACCAACGAGTTCTTCGAAACTTAATTGGATTTTAAATAAAATAAATTTTAAATTTATCATTAAAATGCCAAAATTTCTAAGATCAAAAATAAGAACGAAAAAATATCGTAATTTTCTTTTCCTTCTCCCGTTTACACACTTCGTTAAACGAATAATTAAAATATTTCGAATCTAAGAAGCATAACGGATCTGGAAGATGCTCGTACTTCTAACCCAAATGCAGATTTTTGGATAAAAATAAAAGTGGAGTGTTTGCAGAAACGTTCGTAGTCGAGCAATTTCAAAAATGCCGAGTTACACATCTGGCTAATAATCTCTGGAAAGAGTTTCGAAACAGTCAAAGTTGTCAAAAGGATAATGAGTTTTATGAAACTTTATTTTATCGTTATAAAGCAGCTGAAAAAAGGAGATTATGCATAATTAAACTACCGTTCACATTTACATTTCTCTTTCATAAAAAAGAACGAATAATAAAAAAACTAACTATTGTTTCAATTATAGAATATTATTTCGTACACGACGTATTCGAATCTCTGATTTATGACGCAAAACTGCTTTATAAATCTTTTCATTGCCATCACGACTAGAATCAGATTAGCTCTAAATATTCTCTAGCACGGGAGATCTCGATTTATAACTACTGAACAGTAAATAAGAATGGCTAACAATGAAACAAATGGATCTAAATTAATTCTGAAGTTGTAGACAATGCTCACTCTACGATATCAGAATTAATAAAACGAAATTTATAGGAATTTGAATCGGATCCCAAACTAAATGATTAGAATGTTAAGTTTAAAATTGAATTTTTAATGCATCATCATTGTTTCAAATTGTACGTAAAGGATATGGCACCCGTCTTAATTTCATTTCTAGCGATAGAATATTTAAGTTAAATGAATTTAATGCACACATTTACTAACTAAACAACGATACAAAGCATACAATGCCCACTTAGCCTAAACATCTACGAGAGAAAAAATTAATCACCTGCATAAAACAATCTTCCATCTTAAATATTTCAGTGGCGCCATCTGGTACACAATATTAGTACGAAGCATAATTCTATTTATTAAAAATATAACATAAGAAATAAATTTTATTTCTTTCAGAAATGCTTTGTTATAAAATCTATATGTAAACTAACTTAAACAGCTGTTTTCTAAAGTTGGCTATCTGGGTTTTAATTTATGGAGTAACAAGCATATAGTCTCGTGCGGGGAAGTTATCGCTTTGCACGTAAATAATAGTCTATAGATGTTTAACTAATGTAAAACAAAGCTTCAGCACGAAATATTGATGTTATACAAGTATTTAGACAAACAAATACGATCAAATCAACATAAATTTATCTAAGAATTAAATTAATACGATTATGAACTCTTACTGTCTACAGTTTTTTTTTTAAACTAGAGTGCTATAAGAAAAACTATTTGAAAAATATATAATGCACAAATTTTTGATTAAGTTGTATTTAAAAGGCTTTAATATTTTGTTATAAAAATATTAAATTCGACTATTTGAAAAATATATAATGCACAAATTTTTGATTAAGTTGTATTTAAAAGGCTTTAACGCTTTTTTATAAAAATATTAAATTTTTTTTATTCAAAATTTTGAATAATTAATAAATTCTTCATAGGTCCAACAAAGAATTAAAAATCTGATATGCGAACTTGAGAACAAAATTGTCAGGAAACCTGAAAGAAATACAAAAATCCTTCCATATTTTTACATTCTATAAACGATTTCAGTTGATTAAATAAGTGTATGCTTTTTAAATGAAAAATATTTGAAAAAACAAGATTATACTGTAGACTAATCTATAAATCACAGTCCATTAGATCCTAACTATGCAAATGTTTAGCTCTGTTTAGCATTAATCATACAAAAAATCCTACAAATTCTGTAGATGTAGACTTATTTTTGAAAATATTCAGTCCATTAATTTTATAATTGCAAATAAAATAAATCCAATAACACAAACCATACGCTAAAAACAGTAGACTATGGGAATTTTGCAATGTTGATATTTTGTTAGATGTTAGAGATATTTTTTTAAGTTTGTAATTCAAACAAAAACGTACATATCGCAGATTATATCGATTAGTTTATGTGTACTTTCTGATTTAATTTTAAAGTAATGCTTAGTATGTTCGCTATATTAAAGCTATTTGTTATTTATTTAATAAATAGAAAATCGATGCATTAAAGTAGATATTAAACAAAAAAGTATTTATTTAAACATTTTAACAATTTGCTTTTCATTAGACCATTTATTTTCGGTTTAATTTATAGTAAAATAAACTTACTTTCAACTACAAGAATATGATTAAGCTTATAATCAATCATTAGAACTGTACACAACAGTTATTTGCAATGGGGAAATTGTAACATGAACATATAAACTTTTGTCTAAATTTGCTAATTGGACCCACTAATTGACGTTTACTTTTTAAAATTAGAGCAAAGAACAAATCTACTAGCCTATTCGTATAAATAATTTCGTAGAAACACCTGGATTATAAGAGGTTTTGTTTACATAAAATTAGCGATTATTACTGGCATTAACATGACGTGCAGGCAAACTAATAGAAAAAGCACTTTCATCCCGGATAACACTTGAGAACAGGATGACAATATTTTCTCTTTTGCACGTGTTTATACACGATTTACTGAGCTGGCAATATCGATTCTCCTCACGCAATTTTTGTCTTCGGAATGCGCTCATCAATTAAAAGAGCTCGTATAAGTCTAGTTTTATTATGAAGCAACGAAATTTTGTAGACAAAAAGACAACTTACAATTGCAATTTAGATTTTACAGACTAGCAGTCTCTAACTTTTATACATTCATTCATCAGCGTTGATAGTTTTCGAATAATGTAAAAATGTCAGTCTGAATTTTATTCTTTTTGGAATAATTCGGTAGTTAGGATTTTATAGTATTTATTATTTTATACTTAAAAATTTGATAATTGTCGAGCACGTATTTGTTATCAGTTAAAAAAATGAATCATTAAAAAATAGAGGAAATAGCCATTAGATTACAAGATATATCATCGCAATAATGGATTTCTACTAAAGAGCTACTTATTGATGAATTATACATTACAGTACTTAAAAAAAAGCATTCAAATTACAGGTATAGTTTAAGATATAAATGAAATTTAGCATTATAGATTTTTCGATATTGGCGTTTCATTTATATTTTTTGTTTGTTCAACAGAACGAGTTTGAAAGAAAGAATCAAACTTTCTTGGAATTATATAGTCTACATTCGAAGTTCTAACAATAACTTTACAGTTGTTAGAAGAATAAAGTCTCAAACAAGTCTGCTGTAAATTCATATAGTCTACCTATTTGCATATAAATAAAATAAAAAATAACGATAACAAAGGGTGAAAAGCTGCTATGTTGGTCCACACAAGTTTATCAAAAATTCTACTTGGAACATAAAATTCTTGATTTCTTAATACCTTATAACTACTGTAATTTAAAAATTTAAATTTTATACTGATTAAATAAAAATTCAGTTTAATACAGAATGTATTGATCAAAATTATTTTAATGATTTATTTTAAGTTTCTGCAAAGAGAACGAGAGAGAGAAAGAGAGACAGAGGATGAGGATGTTGCACGCTGGAAATACGATCTTCAGAGGAACTGTCTGAAATGTCACCAAAATGTAGACAAGTATCGAGTTTCTACTATTTCGTTAGAATCCAATTTTGGTATAAATTTGATGCTATTTTGTTACAAGGATTGGAACATCGGTTTAAAAAGAGTACCTTCCACATCATTAGTAGTGTGTGGTTCGGATCAAAATAAGTTATTCTCGTTATTAATTGGATTTTATAAATAAATAAAAAAATCGCTAACGTTTTTTAATCGGAACTGTCTGAATGCTACGTTTCGAATAAAAATAATACAAATCTAAACTTTAAAAGTTTTTTTTATAATATTGTTTTTATGAATACATATTGTTCACGGCGAGTATTACTTTCTTTAGCAAATATGCAATCGTAAAATTTGTTATTGTTATGGAAAAAAAAATAAAAAAAAAAATAGCAGTAGTTTGTTTTGCGTGAAGTTTTTTTTTTTTTCTTTTCTTTTCTGGCAATTGAAAAGCTTTATAAATATTGAAGGCTACTCCTTATATCTTCTCACATATCACCTTGTATAAATATTTATAGAATAGGTAAATGTAGTTCTGCTTTCCATCACTACAGCGTTGACGTCGCCTTCGATTACGATATCCCAAGAACTCATAATGCATTGGAAACAAAGTTATTTTCTTTTGTCAGCTTTGTTTTATTTATTTATGGAAACTCATATCGTCTCTCTATCTGAATGTGGAATAGTTTGATCTATATCTCTCTTTCTCTCTCTCTTGCTGGCTTTTGTTTCGTCTAAAAGTAAACGTAATTCGTTGTTAGTGAATTTTATGTATGCATCGATCTTAGTTAAGAAAGTCAGATTGATCAGGTAGGAAGAAAGCGCACGCGCATTTAGTGAAATATCTTAGATCGAACTTGGTAAAATGGCTTCTGGTAGATTGTGGGACATTTGTTGGTTATCGCTTTTAATGTATTAAAATCGAGACTGTAACATATTTGACAGTTTAATTTAATAATATATAATCACGTGATATCGTTTACAGACCATCTGCTAATTAATCTGTGTCGATTTATGAGCTTTGCATTGATTGTTCATTTGGGATATAATTCTCGATTGGACGACTAATCGAGACAGACTTATTTTGTGTAAGCCTCAATTTGTTGAGGTACAGCACAGTTCTATCTATTTAACTACTTCTAGATATTACCTGCATATATAAATGAACGTAAGTCTTGTGATTTAATCTTATAACTTTGGAGTATCACTCAAAAAACTTCTCGAACTAGTTTACAGGATCATTAAATGGCGGCCATTATTAAGTTATAGCGCCACCTTCAGATTTTGATTTTTTAGAGTAACTACAATTCTAATTTAATTTTTTTCCTTAATTTTTAAATTATTAATAAGGACAAGAAATTTTGATTGTCGCAGAAATCCGAGAATTAGGCCTTTTTAACGATATCCTATTTATAGAAATCGGTACAGTGGTTCGACTGGAAAAGGAACATCCAGCCAGCCACGTTTGACTATTAATATATCTCTACTGTATATGCATGACTTATTCTTGCAACCTACTTTTTGTGCGAAATATTTCTTATAGATAGATATACAAGACATCCTTTTATTATTTTTTTTTTTAATAAATAGAACAGTAACTATTTCGTCATAGCTCAAACTTATCATGGATTGTTGCTCCATCTCAGATCCGTGTTTCGGAAACTTATATTCCCTTACATTGATATATTTTTTAATATATTTACATTGGTTAATATGTTAAGAGATTAATGTAAGTTGGCTTTGCAGGATTTATTTGTTTATTCTTCATAAATTTTCCTGACTTCAATTAGTCTTCAAATCGCATTTCAGCCGATATTTTCGACTTTCTATTCAGTAATGCGAGGGGTTTGGACATTTGCCCAGCTGACAGAGTATTTTCAGGACGGAACCATTGTTAGAACAAAATTCCAAGTGTGTAGAACCCCTCTGTCTCCAACGCCTCTACAGCCCACAGACCAAGCCTAACTACCCGATCAATCACCCATGAAAGAACCTAGGGTCATTTCTCACTGATCTCTCCCCCCATGTCTTGGTATCCTTGGCACCGAGTGAAAAGGAAAGTGTCCTCCACTTCCGACCCCCCAAAAAAGAGAAAGAAAAAGACATAAGTATAGTAATGGCTGTAGTTCGAGTGGACTTCAAATTATAATCTGATATTCGGCCCAAAATGGCAGAAACTTTTAATTGGCTCGATGACAGATACCATAAACTACAATTAAATGACCAAACTTAATAAAAGAATTAATATTTCGATACTAATATGAAGTTTAATATTTAAAAGATATTTGCACATAACAGATTAAAAAAAAAGAAGTTTTATTAGACATTTTGATTGACGACATTCTTAAAATCTGGAAAATTTTTCACCATCTTTTTTATTGCTTCAGCCGGAGGTATTAAAGTATTATTGAATAAAAGAAATGACAATTTGTCACAACTTGTGAGACCTTTCTATAAAAGAATAAAAAATTTCTACAGTCAGTCGATATGTAAGGGTTGAAAAACTCTTAAAAATCCAAATCTGCGTTTCTCTTGTTGAGAATGACAAAAGATCGACACTTAGGATACAATGCTTTTGACCCAAATACGTCTACAAATGATCTTTCCACTATTATCTCCGACACACGTTAATAAAAGTAAGTTTGTGGATCTAAGTCCTCATAATGTTGTAGTTATTACCGAGTTTTTTTTTTTCAATTGGAAGAAAACCTTAATAGTATTTCACTTTTAGCTCCTACAAGTTTAATGCATTTACATTCCTATTTCACTTGTATCAATGACGTCACTGATTGTGTTTAAATCGTTAATTAAATTTATTTTTGTCAGTTTACATAATTTATTTCCATTACGTCGTTGAAAGCATTTCAGTTTCATTGTATGCCAATTTCGTCAACTTATTTACAGTATTTAAAAATAAATCAATTACCTCTAACTTGATTTTCAATTTAATTTTTATATTTGTCGATTACATTCTTGATTGTATTTAAGATATTTAATTTAGTTCTGTTTCGCATTTAGCCTTAACGCCAGTTAAGACGTTTTTAATTACAATTCTTGCTACGTTCAAAATCTTAAAACGCATTTATAATTGTGCTGCTAAAATTAATTATTATTCTGAATGAGTCTATATTCATTTATAATTAGTATAACTGTACAATGACGTCACTAATTGTGTTTAAATCGTTAATTAAATTTATTTATTTTTATGTCAGTTTACACAATTTATTTCCATTACGTCGTTAATGGGATTTCAATTTCATTTTATGCCAATTTCTTCGACTTTAAAAATAAATCAATTACTTCTAGCTTGATTTTCAATTTAATTTTATATTTGTCGATTACATTCTTGATTGTATTTAAGCTATTTAATTTAGTTCCGTTTCGCATTTAGCCTTAACGTCAATTAAGACGTTTTTAATTACAATTCTTGTTGCGTTCGAAATCTTAAAACGCATTTATAATTGTGCTGCTAAAATTAATTATTATTCTGAATTGGTCTCTATATTCATTCATAATTAGTATAACTGTATTTACGTTTGCATTTATCATGAGTTTCTAATTTTCGTAATTTCGTTGTATTAAGTACATTTCCGATTATATTTAAGCTTGTTTAAATTGTATTAATTACGACAGCGATTGCATTTCTACTACTAAATGCCTATTATTTCAATTTACTATTAAATGTTGTCTCCAGTTAGAACTTACAATAACATGTTGTCGATTTGTATGATAATATTTTGATACGAATAACATTTGCATTTCTGAAACTAATTACGTTCTTTAATTTCAACTGGTGAGATTATAAACTACCGAAAATAATTATAATATTCTTATAATCATGTTAGAAATTATATAAAATTAAAATTTAAACATATTAGCAGATTGTAAATAGATATTTAATTCGAAAAATAGTATAACAACAACAGGAAAGAGAATATGAGAAGTCAAACGTTAACATAAACTCTTTAGACTAAATAGAAAACAGGAATAAGATCGTCGACAGAAATCTGAGTAACATTAATTCTTGTTACTCAATACAGATATCCGATATGTAAAAATCGATAATTATATCGTTAAAATAATCTATATAATACATCAACTCGATTATTATACAGGATTATATTACATAAGCATGCAGCATATCTCTAACTCGTAACGCAGATGTTACCCATGTTTAAATGAGGAATTTTAACTGATTAGACGAAATTCCAGAAGTGCTATCGCCATCTTGATCTCTTTCATCTCTTTAAGTGATTCAGAATTATGTATATATATATAAAACGATCCGAATCAAATGAAGACAAATTGCATTACCGAGTTTACATTTTTAGGATATCTGTGGGGACTTAAAAATAAATCCTGTTAGTCATTATCCTTAATTGAGTCATTCTTGTCAGAAAAGGATTTATCTTAAATCGTGCCGAGTCACTGTGAATAGCATATTATGCATTACACGTGATAAAAGAAGAAGGAAAAAAAAATGGAGATTTTTTTTCCATCTCCTTGTAACGATTTGGATTTGTTTCTATCAAAAAGAGGAGAATGAAGGCTTCAGAAACGAACTTCAACCAAATCCCAAAGCAATAATAGTGAAAGGATGGTCCTAGATTGGCAACATCTTTTGCTTGCTTCTCTCCATTGAAGCGTTCAGTCGTTGCAGTGCTAATATAGGCTATTTTGCTCCTGGTTATCACACGGTGACTTTCCGATAACCCATATTTCCATTTTCATTTGACCGAAGAAAATTTTGTCCAATTTCAAAGGAACCTATTATTCTGAATAACATCGAGAATATCTCTATATCTAGAGAGAGGAAACAATGCCATATTTCTATTGCATCTACTCAACTTTAAGCAATCACCGCCGCAGAAACAGTTGTAACACTTAATTTCCATACGCATTTCTATCAGAGAGAGATGGGGAGAGTGTGAGAGAGATACTTTAAACAAATACTACTTCGGTCCGAAAAAATAATCTGTCAGTACAAATCCTCTCTCTCTCCACAATATGTAGCCCGGGGATATACTGCACAATAAGTGAGCCTTAGCGAGGTAAAAAAAAAGCGAGGGTAGGATTTTTACCACAGAGATTTGCCGCCCAGAGTGGAAAGAGATTGCCAGTAATCTCTCCCAGAGAGGGGTAGTTTTCCTCTGACGTCATACATCGATTGGTAAAAAGTGTAATTAGTATCGGTTGAATGCTGCAAACTCATGTTTAATCATTGTGAAATATTTACATCAGAATATTTTCCTCCCTTCTTTTTAAAGCAATTATTTGCAGAAGATGAAGTTCTTTAAGTAAGCAAAGTTTCTTATAAAGTCTGACTCCTTTGACTGAACTGTTGGGATTCGCTAGATTTTTTTTAATAATTTTTTTTTTAAGTGATTTTTCCTCTTTTATGAGGCGAGAAATTGATATTTTTATAAATAGCCATGTTTTTATTTGCCCTCTTTCTTTCGATACTTCATATATTTTTAGATAAAAAAAAAAGAATAAAAATGCAAAGCAATGTACTTATGATTATTTTTATATTAAAATAATATTATTTTTTATTGAAAATTGAATATGTTACCTGAGAAAAATTATCACATCAATAAGCTGATCGGGAAAAATGGCCGAAGAAAGCATATCGTTTGAACGAAGATCTTCTTGTGGAAAGAATTTGGAGAAGGGTTAATTACTTTTCTAAATCGATTGCATTCTCCCTAATCGTTAGCAAATGTAGCAAACAAGCTATATATGGCCTCGTTCCAAATCACTTAAAACTATGGTCTTTCTTTCTGCACCAGTAAAATTGCTAATGCAGTAATAAGAAAGTATTGGTCTTTGTATTTTTTTTTAAGAATATAAAGTATCGACAAATAGGAAATTCGATTAAGAAAAAAGTATTGTATTAGAAAAGATTTCTGTGCAGTGGTGAATTGTCACGAAGTTTGCAAGATCAATCACGTAAAAGGGAAACGTAAACAGTTTCTCAAAATAAAATGTTAGCATCTTAATATTTTTATTAAAATAAGTCCGTTGAAACGTTAAACCAGTTTTCTTTAATTAAAATTTTAGTTTCCACGCAAAAAGTAGAGTCAAAATCGGTGATAAGTAGCGATACGCCATTTTTACAAGAAAGAGACATTTTCGTGTGAATATAATGTCATTCACGCGCGACAAATAGTTTTGATGATATTGACATTTTAAAATTTATAACAGCCGCCATCTTGTAAACGGTTAGGTTAAGTCGCCATATTGCACGAGGGATATACTGTATTTGGCGGTGGCCATTTATAGAGCCCATCACAGGCTGGCAAACACCCATGATGGTTGGAGGATGAGGTTCAATGGGCCGGGCTCTGACTCCTCCTGAAAACTGGAGTTGTGGGATCGGGATTTGAACCCGGATCCTCCAGATTGGTAAGCCACAGCTTTACCATGTGGTCATCCGGCGCACTCTTGTAAACGGCATCACGTAGGAACCTCTAAATTAATAGGCACGTTAATTGGATAACAGGGAATCATCACTTAAAATTCGAACGTTTATCATATTTTGTTTTTAAGATAACCCATTTTGTGGACTGACAGACATAAGAACGAGCAATTCTTTCATAAAACTTGTTAAAATTTCGATATTTAAACCAAAACTTGATCTATCAGCCAAAGCAATATTTTTAATGGTGTTTCCTTAAATAAATTGCTGTATATTCTGAATAATTTAAAACTATTAATAAAAAAAAACAATAAAAATATTTAATAATAATTTTATAAATGCATGTAGAAAAAATTACCATTTATAGGAGTTAAAGAGTTAAAAATAGAATTATAATTTAAAGCTAATCAAACTAATAGCTCCAAAGTCTCTTGTAGACAATTTTTAAGACCATTATAAAACTTTATCTAAATGAGCGACTGCATTTGGGATATCTATCTAGATTTAAAATCCTCTCTTCCCTTTCAATAAATTGCACCTACTGAGCCAAATTTGGCGTGAACTAGACTCGGTCGAGTCGATTTTATCTGAACGATAATTCTCACGTTGTTACAATAGCACCTGGCAAATTTCCAATACATGTCCATGTTATTTGAATATTGATTTCATCGAAAACAAGTTGAAATAAAAGGATTATCAGAAGTTATAATAGAGATATATATATATATATAATAGGATTCTTTTGTGCGAAAATTGCCATCGACTGCCAATTAAGATTTATAATTAAAGCAGGGTGAAAAAAAATTTCACAAATCTCGTTTAATGTACGACAACAACATTTCGAACGTAAGAAAGGAAAAAAAAAAAAAAAAAAAAATGTCGTTGCTTGTCGTTTAGTTGTTATAAAATCTTAGTGAAAAGAATTGCAGCGATCATCTTGTCATAAATGCGTTTGTTTTCCTTTTGCTCATAAATTTTTCATAAATATTTTTCACACGTTGATTTTTTTTTTATTTTCATTTTTGTACATGCACAGCAGAGTTTATTAATCGATTTTTTTTTTCGTTTCAATGACACTTCTATATTTTAAATTTATTATAAATTAAATTTCGTTGCGTTCACTCCTAACCTGGCAACACGACTTTCGTGTGCGCGTGGACAATGAAAGGATTTCAAAACGTTTAATTTAAATTATTGACGTCATAAACAGATTTTTAACCATTCAAATTGAAATTTTCTAGAGGAAAAATGATAAATTTTTCGTTTAATATATATATTAAATTATCATCTTACACTATCTTACTTTTCGAAAATAAGTTTTACTCCTCGCGTGCATTTACTTGATAACACGCAAAGTGTGCGTGGCATTAAATTTTTATATATGTGAACCGAAGGCAACTATGGAAAATATCAGATATGCGTATCTAAATACAATAACCCATAACGACTTGGCCTAAATAAAATATTTATAGATTATTATTGTTTTCGAAATTTTGCTTTTTCTGTTTTCGGATAAAACTTTCATCGATTCGTATCAAAAACGAAAATTTTGTTTCGTTTTCTATAGGATTAAGCTTTCGTTTATCTGTATTTGTTATAACTTTTTTAAAATCTTTTCTTGTGGTCCAAATTACCTAATGTAAGTCAATTTATGAATGTCGTCTCTGTTCTATCTGCCGAACCTCATTACTCGTCCTTACGCGTGCCGCTCACTGCTCTTTAGCCCAACGCCTGTCAACATCGTCCTCGGGCCTGTGGGTCGTGCAGGCCTCACATTCAGATATCTTTACAGAAGAGGCTAATTTTGTTTAATATATAATTAATGTTAATTAATATTAAACTTATAAAATAATCTAATCCATTACAAAAAATTTTAAACTTGGACACACAAAATAAATAACAAAATATTTCTAGATATATATATAGTTATTGCCTCTTTTTAATTCTGCTTTATATTATATGACTATTTCTTTTATAAAATTTCAGTTTCATATTCATGTTATCAAAAATAATAACTAAATTAACCAGGGAGTGTCAACCATGACCCCCTTTGTTTTTGCCAATTTTTATGTGTTGTAGTACTACCCTCCCATAAACCCATGATAAAGTAATACGACACAACTCTTAAGCATTCCTGAAAAAAAGGGTTCCTAAGTACAATTCCAAGATTTTTGATTTCTAAAAATTTTTATTTCATAAACCAAGTTGATATCTGTGGCATATAATAACATATATGCCAAAGTTAAATTTAAACAAAGCCAAACAATTAAGAATTAATTGACAAATGACAGAATTTCAGATTTTTTATATCCCCTTCTAAGGATAAAAGCCTCCATCACTGACATTAAAATATTTTTGAAAATTTAACTTACAGCAAAAGATCATGGCATGGTCCTTTTCTTAAACTGGAATCAGCACCTTTTGGACGGGTCCTGTAAATGGATATTGGTTCTTGATCTTCATGTGTACTAGTTGCTTTGGAAACTCTGAAATAAAAAACAAAAGTTTTAATTAAAATTATTATTAATTCAGAGAAATTAGTTTTAATAAAATAGAACAGAATTATACAGAATCAATGAATGAACAAATTTTTAATAATTTTAATAGTAGTCTACTCAACTTGATATATGAAGAAAGTCTACTATATCATTCAACAATACTAGATCAAAAATACCATACTGACAGAAAAAAAAAAAAATCCCACAGAAACTGAGTGGATAACATTAAATTTCAAGAATAAATCAAATAAAAAAAAAAAATGCATATAAAAATTATAGAGAATTATAATTTATTTATTACATAGCTATAAAACAACTGAAGAAATTAATCCATGATTAAAGAATTAAACTTCTATTTTCTCTAAAAAACTTTTAATAAGATATAGATTCATATAAAGATTTGAATCAAAATAAAAATTTTATGAAGTCTTACTGTTGTGAAGAAACTTTATTAATTACAAATAAATTAAAGTTTAATACTAACAAGAGATTGTGTGTGATTAACCAATTTGGATGAAATTTTTCATGAATATCATGAATAGATGAAATTTTGCATGAATATCATGAATGGATGAATTTTGTATGAATGATGGCAGTTCATGTTTTGATTCTTCTGACAAAATTTTAGGTGTAGACATCAACCAATTTTTTTTAAATTTTAAATTTCATGATTTTAAATATTCATTAACATAATTTTGTTAAAATTTTTAATGTTTAAATAGCTGCATTGGCAGCATAGCCAATAATGCAATATTGCACTGCTATGCAAATAATGCAGATTCAAATCCTGATGAAATGTTATTTTAATAACAGTAAAAGTAATTTTTATTTAAATTTATTCATTTTTTATACTATTTTTTTTAGAATTGTCTGTTTTCCATTATAACTAAGGTAAAAGCACCAGTAGTTGACCAGTTAAGAGATTTTGTGTGTGTAAACAGTACTAACTGGTTACATTTTTATTGGATAGAGAGTCTTTATGGGTGAAGATGCTCTTTGAACTTCCTATAACATATAACACAACATATTGTTTTCTAAAAAGTTATATTACACAAATTAGGAAATATTTATAAAAATTCAATAACTGTGTTAGTAGTTGATCGTTTTGGAAAATGAGAGAACTAGTAACTGACCATATATGAATTAGTAGTTGACCACTTCAAATGCTAACAATGTTTATGGAATTACAGTAATTAAAGGAAATATTGAAAATCGTGAAATTTAAAAATTTATTTTAAAAAATTGATTGAATTTCTACACGTAAGATTTTATCAGATCAACACATCAACACATGGACTGCCATCATCATGCAAAATTTTGTCCAAACTGATGAGTCATAGTTAACCTAGTCCCCTTGAAAATATATACTCACTTCAATACTTCTTTTTTGAATTTTGGTCTTTCATGTTTATCATTTTTCTGACAAGAAACTGCTACATCACTGAAATTAGATTAAATAATATATAAGGATAATTGAAATATAATAGTGAAAAGTAATAAAAAAAAAACTAAAAATATTCATAAATATTATTTTTCTTATAATATATTTTCAATATAAATTTCTTTTTCTATATCAATTATTAAAATTAAAAGCTTAACTGATATACAAAACTCTCAATTATCATCTTATAGAAATTAAACTGTTTCTTCATGATGATGAACTATGTTATCAATTATATTTTCCATATTAATTGAAACTGTTTCCTCATTTAATGCAATTTTTTAATATAATGTGAAGAATCAAACCTAAACCTTTTCTTTATATTTACTTATTTCCTATTATATTTATTTATTGGATATTTTATTTGAATTAAGGATAAAGATACTTATATTCCCAACTCAAATTTTCAAAACTGGCAATAAGAAATGCAATAGTTTCACCTTCAATGATGCATGTCAAGACATCATCCAATCTCAGATCATCATTGCTAGATAGAGATCTTGTAATCAGGTTAAAAATTATCTCTTTTCAATGGAATTGTAAAACATTATAAAACATTAAATATTGTAATTGTAAAGATAAATGGCATAACTGTCAATAATATTCTATGAATAAAGAAAATAGAAATTGTCTAATAGATTTATGTAAATGAATGAGAGTATGAGTTTATCTTTTAAGTAACTTAAAAGTTAAGTTTCTACCTTGACTGAGTTTGAAGCGAGTAGAATTGAAATGAGAAATTAGGTTGTGATATTGTGAATTATCAATTGACCAGTTAAGGATTTTCTTGTAGTATGATTGCAGGTTTAGTAGTTAGTTTAATTATTTTAAGGCTTCTTATATTAAATGGTTTGTTATTTAGTAAATTTATTATTGTTTTTTGGATTTTTGATTGATAGTTAAACAAATTAATTTACTAACTTGTTTGTGCTTTATTATTGTTAAAATAAAGCTTGTTAATACTTTTGTGAGTGTTTTTTGTGGAATTAATAAAATATTTTTTATTATTTAATTTATTTGTTTAATTTATTCTATTTATAATTAAATATACTAACATATTTTGTTGGTGTGATTCTAACACATTTGTGATTTTTTTTAACAACCATGAATTTTTAATTGCTTGTTAGTTATAGTTTTAGAACAACTACTGTTTTGGAAATTAGTTTTCTGGAAGAATCCTATACAGAGAGACTTTGGAATTATTACAGTCATCAGCCATCAGGAATTTTTGAAATTAGCAACTTTGCAATATAAACATATTTGTTCAGATTTGCTAAAGAGAGTGACTATCTCACTAAAACATTTCCGTTAATGAAGGAGTTTTTACCTCTTAATGTGCTGTTTTTATTTAAGTTTATATTTTTTCCTAAAATTGAAAAACAGTGATATGGATACAAAAAATATTTTATTTATATAATTTCATTTATACTATATTAAAAGATTGAACTTTTCCATTTGATTATCTTAACAAAGAACTCAAACAAATTCTGATATAATATAAAGAGAAAATGTGAAAAGAATGCATTAATTTTTCTCTTTCTTATCTCTTTGGATTTGAATATAGGCATACTTCAATAAAATGAAGAATTAGATTTCAGACCATGCCATACAGCAAATTTTGGCATGGTCATGTGAAGTATGCTTTCCTTCACATGCCAATTCATAGAAAAGCCCAAAAATCATTTACACTATCATTTATTAAGTGTACAATAACACTAGACCTGAAAACAGACAATGTATAATAAAATGACAGCAGTTGACTTATTCAATCAACATTACTGCCAAAAAACATCTTAAAAGCAAAGCAAGTGCTGAAAATAATAAACATGAATATAATTTAAAATCACATTATTAGCAGAACACTCTAAAGTAAAGTATCTTAAGTGAAGTATGCCTATATGTATATAGTATGTTTACTACTAATTTTTAATAAAAAAATTTGTATAGCAGTCTGGTTTATTTATTATTTCCATATAAAATTGTATTAACATCATAATTTTATTTCTCTATATTTTAGAATTCAAAAAATATAAGTTGACACCCCATATAACACTGGCAAAATGTTCCGTGTCATACAAATCTGTGTTATATGAGGCTCATATAACATGGTATAGTCACATTATAAGTTCCCTAGTTCAACTTTTTTGTCACATTATGGGAATCTATATTATACAGATATCTATTGTAAATGCAAGTTTTACACACAAATTATTAAGGGATATTATTATATTATTGCTTTTTATAATTTATATTTATTTTTAAACTTTTCTTCTAATCTGCTACAATTTACCTATTTTTGTAATTCATTACCTTTCTTGAATTTTATAAAGTTTCAATAATATTTAAAAATAACTAACTGAAAAAGTTTTTATATTTATTCTTAAAATTTTAATATAATTTAAAATAAATTCAATAATTACAATTTCAATACTTACACAGAATGTTTTCCCAGTACTTCTTCTTGAGTATTTTCTGTAAATAAGTACTTAATTCATAAATCAAAAAATTAAAATAAAATAAGAAAAGTTTACTTATATTGGATAAATATACAAATTTGACCAACTCTATCAAAATCTTATATTAAAATAATAATACAGATCAACCTTGATTTACGAGATGTGATATAAAAGACCTCAATTTTACAAGCAAATATAATTTGTACAAAAAATTTGATTTATAAACTTTACCCTGCTTTTATGAGAAATTTATAAGAAGCAAATGTTTTAAAAGTGGTAAATTAAAGCTCATAATTTTAATGTGAAGGATTATAACCAGTTCCAATATCATCATCAGTTCTATTTTACACCATACAAACCTCTCTTATCTATATTTCAAATGGAAAATAGATTTGATTCCAGGTTCTTATGATTAAAACAATTAAAACAAAGTATTCACTCAGCTAATACAACCAATCTCATAATGGAATTGATCATAAAATAATGAATGAGATTCATAGGTTCAAAGCCGAATCCAATCAGAAAAAAATCTGGTATGTGGCTGAAATTGAATCTGTAATCTTCTAAGCTGTAAACTAATATTTTATAATGTAGTCATCTAGTAGATAAATAGTGATGTTTAGTTTTCTACTAATATTATGAAATGGCATTTTCATTGATTCAAATACTGTTATATTTTCTTTGCTTTTAATGAAATATATGCAACACTTTAATGTACCATTTGTTTTAATTAATGCTTGTTCTGAATTATTATAGTTTAATGTCTTATTGCAAACAATACTTTGTGAAATTGCTAAACTATGCAGCTATCAACTTTTGGAGATATTTTCAATATTTTCAGTTTTTATGCAGCTTTCTAATCAAAGATTAGTAAGCAGCATTGCCATTATATTCCTGTGTAACTTTATGTAACTTTCCAATCAGTAGTTACTAAATGACAAGACATTACAGTGCCCACCATGACCTACCTACCCACACTCTTGTGGGGTCAACTGGAAGCTTAAAGACTGAGTTCAACAGGTCAGGCTTGGACTTCTCTGAAAAATCCAGAGACTGGTATTTGAAATTAAACCTAGAATCTGCCAATGTGATAAATGACTGCTTTACCTTATGCCATCTTGAAGGATGGACCAGCTCTCTCTAAATGCATATATAGAGGATATAAAGTTCAAAGTACTATTGCCAAAATGTATCGAATAAGAGAGGAAACACAGCTCACCAGTGTTTCCTGTCATTGAGCTGTGTTTCCTCTCTTATATAGAGAATTCAGAATTGACTTGGTTCCTCCAGCTAATAAACAACAGCATGTTGGTTGGTTGACTGTATGTGATTTAATAGCACAAGGGCCTCATAGGCCAAACTGCACCAGTGTGTAAAAAATAAACAAATAAATACAAATAAATAAATAACAGATAAAAGCAAACATAATAATGAAATAAAAGAAAAGTGATAAAAGCAGTGTAAATAGCCACAAATGAAATAAATGAATAAACAGTAACAAAGTCAAACTAAAATTATAAATAAATAAGCAAAACATTGACATTTTTTTATAATTTTAAAATATAAATAACTAGCATAAGATTAATCATTGAGGAACTGGCTACCAGGAACAGGGTACAACTTGTTTGGTTGCCAGGGCACAAAAGGATTGAGGCAATGAGGTTGCTGATGGGCTGGCCAACAAAGGGGTTTCTCATCCCTTTATTGGACCTGAGTCTGCCCTGATATCAGATCTGATGCATTTGGGCAGGTTGTTAAGGACTAGTTTGCAGCTCAGCAACTCACTTACTGGAAGTCTATTCTTGGAGTAAGGCAAGCAAAAGCTCTCATTTTAGATCCTTCTGTACACTGAACTAAAGAGTTGCTTGCATTGCATAAAAATGAAGCTAAGATTGTCATTGACCTCCTTACAGGGCACTGTCATCTTAGAAGGCATCTTCACTTAATTGGGATTTCTAACAGTCCCAATTGTAGAGAATGTCAAGAATCAGATGAAACACCTCTTCACATTTTGTGTGAATGCATGGCTCTTTCAGAGCTAAGGTATGATCTTCTTAGGTTGCATTTTCCTCACCAGAAATTCTTTTTATAGTTTTATTGAAGAAGATATTGTCTTTCATGATTAAGATGGGATGCTCTTGTTGGTGGTGCACAATAGACGTTGGTGATCGCAGTACTAGGTCCATAGAAAACCCCCATTTCCTACAATACAATACAAGATTAAAGACACAAATGCCTTGATGCCTTTCAAAAAGACAAGGCATTTGTGTCTTTAATCTTATATTGTATTGTAGGAAATGGGGATTTTCTATGGCCCTAGCACTGCGACCACCAATGGTCTATTGTGCACCACCAACAAGATCATCTCACCTTAATCACAAAAGGCAATATCTTCTTCAATAGGACTATAAAAAACTTCTGGTGCAGGAAAATGCCTTTTAAAAAGGCATTTTCCTGCACCAGACAAATGCCTTTCAAAAAGGCAAAAATGCCAGAACAATTAATTTCATTACCAATAAGGTACTTGAGATTAAAATCAGAATAAGTAAAATGTAATATTATAATGAATATTCCATTGTATAATACAGACGCTCTGTTAAAATATGTTTAACAGATAAAACATAATTACAATGACCTCAGAGAGGCTGATCTTCATCCATTAATAAATGCATATTGATGACCCAGTTATGTCCTATTCAGAGTCTTGCAAGGATGACTTCCTCTCTCTCCTATTTCTGTGGTAGCTTGAATTTCATGGCTCAATCAAGAGTTTAATCTTGTGAAACTTTGTTGTTAGATTGTTCATCCTACATGTGCTGTCACAATGCTTCAGATAGTTCATTTCTCTTAATGCCAACATGTCCCATAACCCAACAAAACTTGATATATCCTTTTTTTGATAAAGGGAGAGAAGCTTTTGAATCTTAAACAGGATTGAATGTGGGAAAAATTTCAATGAGATCAGAGCTTACAGTGCACTGAATGAATCAGAATAGATAATGTTGTGATGATGGTACTTTGTTCTAAGGTGTCTTAGAGTAAGATATATAACATGCATCTTTGCAGCAAACATGGTTGCCAATAAGAATATCTGCTCAGAATAAGATAGCATGTTGGTCTATACAGAAGTTTTTCTAACATATTCATGGTGGCCTGGCTTCTTCACTAGGTTTTCTAAAAAACTGCATTTTTTAGCTTGTTTTATTACATTTAATGATAATTATTAGATGATATTTTAACATATTTTAGTGAAAAATGGTTGCCATTTTTTTGGTTCAGAATCACATTATAATTTATTTAATGGAAATTAATGAAAATTTAAACCTAAATTTAAGAGAATTCAATTCATGAGCATTTTTCAAGAATGCTTTAATCTCATAAACCAGGGATAAATGTATATATATACAAATGTTTCATTATTTATTGAAGAAAACAAGAAATCTTTTTTTTTTTTTTTTTTGCAAAAATTATTGCAACGTTTGTAATTTTAATTTGATTCTAATTTAGATGCCAATTTTCTAAGATATAATAAAAAAGCACATCTGATATATTTAAAAATCTTTCAGATATCATATCTAAGATGGATATTGATAATTTAATCAATGTCCATCTTAGATATGATTTGCAGAGTTGCAGATTAATCAGGATTAATCCACATTCCCAGGTTACTTGGGAATCTTCTATATTGTTTATTGATTCAATAAATTTAACATTGACACTATTCTATTATAATACATATTAAATTTAGTGATTGTGTTCGAGATTCCTGTCCAAAAAAGTTTGAGATTTATAAGAAAATCTCGATTCCCGATTCTCAAGAAAAATTCTTAGAAAACTCGGGAATTAAAAAATGAATTCTATGAATTGGTATCCTAAAAATCTTTTAGTGATATATTAATTATTTTGGATCTCTTTTGGATCTATGATGTCTTTAAATCAATAAACTAAGTGGATAAGTCATGTAGTTTATTCAAGTTACTTCTACTAACTTTATATTTCAAAAAAAAAAATTATCTGAAACTAATCATAAAATAATATTTAAAACAGGCATATAAAACCTAAAATAACACAGATCAATAAACTGTACAAAAATCATTCATTTTATTGCAATTTTAAATATTTCTATTGTTGTATTGTTCTATTGCACCATGTAATATAACATACACAGATTAATGATGATGTTACATAAGCAAAGCCAAAACAAATATCTGGTTTCTAGTACATTCAGCAGTTTGCCAGAATAACAATGACATCTACTGATGTCTACGCTATATAGATGAGTGTATCAGAGAATATGAACAGATAGCTAGCCCTGAATCATTCCCCAAAAATCCCACCTCACCCAATGGCCAGAGATGATAGAAATCTCTTAGAAAATTACATAGCCAAAATAAGAGAGTTCTAAACTTTTTCCTAAGGGGTATATCTGTTGTTCTATATATTCAAATATAATGATGTTTAAGAAATAAGCAATCATATAGGCTAAAAAGCTTATATGTCTGCATAAGATTAGGCAGCACAAGATCCAGAGCAGATAAACAAATAGACTGTTTGTATATTGAAAAGCTATTTTAATAAAAATTGTCAATAATTGTAAAAAATATGATTATTTTTTCAATATTATTGAAATGTGATCTATTTTTTCAATATAATTAAAAGATTAAATAAAAAACAAATATAAAACAATCCAATATTTTTTGTTTATATTTTGCATAATTTTTTCTGTTTCATTTTGTTTCTAATTCTTATTAAAACTAGTATTTTTTAATTAAACATTTTTTTAGAATCTCAAGATTCTTGAGAATTTCCAAAAGGAAATCTCAAATCTCAAGAAATTAATTAATTACTAATTTGGGAATTCTCAAATCTCAAGAAAGCAAAAAGTTCAGGAAAACACAACTGCTAATTAAATTCAAATAAATAATAATTTTAAAATAGGCTATCCATTATTTCCTAATCATACTAATACAATAGAATGGGAAAATGAAATTTCAAAGAAAGCTTTAAAATATGGTAAAAGAATCACTAAAATATCATATTAATAATCAGAAGAGAACTGTTCTTTGTATAAAAAAAAATATTGAATTATATTTCCTAAAATTTCCTTTCTTAATATTCTAATATTTCCTATATGAAATGACAAGTTTAAATATAAATAATTTGCTTAAAAAATAGGATAAATAAAAAGATTTTATTATGATTTACTGTGAATTATATAAATTTAAGTATTTATGATTATACAGACCACAATTCTAAGAGTAATTAAACACAGTGGCATTTTTGAAATCAAAAATTTAAAGTTATTTAAAGTAATAAGTCTTAGATCAATACAATTATTATTATTTTTTTGAAATTCATTAGTTATTACATAGTTGATACATTATTAGAGAATATTGTTTTGTTTAAATGTTTGTCTATGATTTCATTAATTAATAAAAAAATAAATATTTCCTTTTGAAAATTTGTAAATAGATTGATAGTGTTTATTTACTTGTTTTATGACTGGATTATTATTCTATGAAATATATGCAGATAATTGACATTGGATCATCTTCTCAATCAGGAAACAACAGGTAAATAGAAGCAACTTTTTACAGAATATAAAATCAATCATAAAAAATGGAAGAATTTAGACCACTTTTCCTTATCATTTCATGATTATAAAAAAAATCCCTACCTTTTAAAAATTGTTCAACTATTGAAGGCTGTGTAGAAGTTTCAGTGGTTTCTTGGGATGATGATACATGCCGACTTCTTGGAGGTACTGGAGGTGTAGGATCAGTTATTGCTGGACAACTATTTTCTACAGTATTATCTTTATCTGCAGGTTGAACAACTGGTTCTGATTGAACTGTAGGTTGTCTGCAATATAAAACAATACTCTAACTATCATTTACAATGTTTCTTAATAAAGTATAGCATTCTAAAATACAAGAATACCTTGCATAGTACAGCTTCATTCAGTGCAAGATTCATTATAGTATGGTTTAGAATTAGCACTGAGGATTTATTAGTGTGGAATGATTCACTATAATGCAGTAGTATGTTCTTTTCTGCTCAGCTAATTTCTTAAAATCTTAAAAATTTATAAATCCAATATGGTATTGTGTACAGTCATATCCTGGAGTTATGTAATAGGTGGGTCTGGGAAGCATAACATAAGTCAAAAATTATGTAAGTCAGGGCATCTACAGATTCCCAAATCTAATTTCAGGTATTAAGTTCTTAACAGGCTCTTTATCATCAAGAAAACAACAAATTATAAAAGTTAATAATATGTAATAATAGTAGTTGTAATTAAAGACTCTTAATCAACAAATCAGCAAATGTAATATGTACAGTCACGCAAGAAAGTAAATCGCCACCCTTATGCCAAACGGCTTAGTGGTGATGTCATGGAGTGAACTGTGACAGCACTTTCTAATCTGACAAACTTAATCACAAACAAAATGAACTGAATAAATTAAAACTAATTAGTATATTAATATACATTTATTACAATAGATAAATAATATGTAATAAATACGAAATGTAATCCTAATAAAAACATTTTCTTTGGTGAAAGATTGTTACAGAAATGTAATTGAGATAATTTGCATATCATTTGTGCGCATTTTATAATTTAATACTTTTATATTTGCGATGACTTTTTACAAAACTATTACCAAATTAGACAATATTATATTTTTTTATTGAGTTATATACTAAATTTAGATAACATACTTAAAATATTGCAAAAATAAATTATATTTAGAGTAACCAGCAAAGCTCTAGAATATTTCGCTCCATATTTCTAATTGAGAGAACAGTATATTACAGATCCAATACTATCTTACAAGTTCAGAAAATTGTAAGATGAATATACTAAATTTAGATAACATACTTAAAATATTGCAAAAATAAATTATATTTAGAGTAACCAGCAAAGCTCTAGAATATTTCGCTCCATATTTCTAATTGAGAGAACAGTATATTACAGATCCAATACTATCTTACAAGTTCAGTTAGGTTGTTTTTCTCTATCCCTCTCAATTCGACAACAATCAAAATAAGTTCAATATACTATATATTAGAATTATATAGTGTGTAAATAACGTGAATGTAAATTTTTACCCATTATATACTACTACTAAAATAAATGACTACATTAACATAAAATATGATTTAGTGTTACTCAAATGTTTAAAAAAAAAATAATAAGTCAATGAGAAAGGCGTTTCAATATCAAAATACTAAAAAGGATCAAATATCACTTTTAGAGAAATGTTAAAAAATTTTTTAGGTTTTGAAATAAAAATTTTGCTCCATTATTAAAAACATCATTTTAAGATTTAAATATAAGAATAATAACAAAAGCATTTAATTTTTCAAAGAGTTTGCAAAAATCTAAACGTTACAATGAATCCACTAATTTATGTATAATAATATATAAGAAATATTTTTTGATACAAATAGTTAAATAATTCTCATAGTTATATATTATAATAATTACGAAGTTCTCGTATTAACTAATTAATCTTACGAACGTAATGACTATGAAATTATTAAACAATTTTGTAGCCATTGCATCTAAAAAGTTAATTAATTATTAAAAGTTTATCATCAGTGAAGGATAATTTTCATTATGCACCTCTATAACATTTAATAATATCAAATATTATTAATTTAATTCAATACAGCAAATACAGACTCGATGCTATTAAACAGAAACAACCTATTAAAATACTGTTTTGTATCGAGTTTATTTTTACTTAGTAATACACCATAAAAATGTTACCATAAAATTCACCATAAAATGTTAAAATAAAGCATAAAACATAAATGATTTCATTTAGGAAAATTATCATGAAAATTTTTGAGTAATTTCATTTCATGTATAACACAAAATTATCCAGAAGTAATACAAATTATATGATATTGAATAACAAATTATGTAAATTGGTTACTACATCATCAGATCCTCATCAGAATGACCATATGCAAATAAGCATTGTTTACGCAACTTCTCAGTAATCATTACTGTAAGTGTAATTTTGATTTTTTTTTTGTAGACTGCAATGGAAAAAAGAATAACTACTGCAATGGAAAAAAGAATAATTGAGTCAAGTCGAGTGAGAAAACTTTCGAATAACTTCTTTAAATGCATAGAGGCAGATTTCATCAAGAGTTATCCATTGCAGAGAGAGGAAGGATAATAGGATTATGGGAATCAGGGCAATTATCAATGAGATCTGTAAGTCAACAGATGAACATTCATCATAAAACTGTGTCAAACTGGATAAAAAGATATCAAGCAGAACATGATTTGTATAATAAATCAAGATGTGGAAGGCCAAGAGAGACATCATCTTCACAAGATGAAGCAATCAGAAATGCAGCCACAAATGAATCAGACAAATATAAAAAAAATTAAACATCAACTTCAGTTATAATGCTCATCTGAAACAACATGGAAACGTTTAACAGAATTTGGATTCAAACATCATCATCCTGCAATGAAAGAATACTTAACAAACATTCATAAAGAAGCCAGATTAGGATTTGCATTACAATATTTATCCTACACACACAAGTTTTGGAAATCTGTGATATTTTCTGATGAAAAAACATTTGCATCCAACTCTCATGGAGAACTTCATTGTTATAGGCAAGCAGGAATTCGTTATTCACCTGGAAATATAGCTCTTATATGAAAATCTAGCTACAAAAGCATAACTATGTGGGGTTGGATATCTGCACATGGTCCAAGAGAACTAGTACAAATAGATGGCCAATTCAATTCATCCCAATACATAAGTATATTAGAATCCATTCTCTTGCCAACTGTGTTGGCTGTTTATTCTCCAGGACATTCTTTTTCATTTGTTTAAGACAATAGACCCATTTATACAAGCACAATTGTAAAGCAGTGATTTCAACAGCATCCTGAAATAAACTGCTTACCTTGGCCGGCCAAAGCTGCAGATTTAAATCCAATAGAAAATTATTTTGTATGGGGAAAAATAGTACAGGAAGGGGATTGGGAAGGTTCTCCTTCTTCACATAGTGTTTTAATTCAAGCATAACAAATTTGGGAGAAAATGCAAAGACAACTGGACATGTTTGAAAATTTAATTGAGTCTATTCCATTCTACGAAGTAATTGATGATGCTGGGAACTGGACTTCTTACTGAATTCTTATTCTTTGTATTTTATAAAGTATTCATAATATTCTGATACATTTGTAATTTAATCCAATATGCCATACTAAATTCTTATTTATTCAAATTAACATGTCTACAATAAAAATTTTAATATTTTCTCCATTATATATAATTTGACTGTTTCATTTCTATTTAAGATTTTGATACACACTATAAATTAATTTTTTTTTATATTTTCATATGAAATGTAAGGAATATATACTAGTATAATATTAAAAAGATAAACTTCCTTCTTCTCAATTTTACATGTTATCACAATAGAGAAAATGAAGTGTGAACAAGCCCTTATTGTAGCACATTACTAATAAATTATTTTTATTATAGAAATTCCCTAATTTTACAGACTTCAATTCATAAAATTCTACACTTTACATTTATTTATATTTATTAAATAACTGTGCTGACTTGAGAAATGTTGTATGACAACTTGCGGATAATTTGTTTCGTAATGTGAACGATTGGTATTTATTGCTAATATGGTTTGCAATTACATAAATGATGTTTTCAGTGTGTTTTTATGCAAAAACAAAGTTTATTAACAGCCACATAATCCAAGTTGCTATATCGTAGAAATTGAAATAGAACTATAGATGAATAAAGAGGTGTCAAATATAAAGATATGTCTAAAAACAGAGGTGTCTCATATATAGATGACCTTTAATAATGATATTTTTCATCAAGTTCTAATGAATAAATGCACAATATATCAACAAGAAAAACAAGCAGAAAGACAACAAAAATTCAGAAATAAGTGAGATGAAGTTCTCTGGGAGAAGCCATTTCAGGATCTTTTCATGTTCATATGTAAAAAATGGGATTATTGTCCATTTCTAGAAAATATTTTAAACAATATAAATTTTTTCAGGTTATTTGTTTCCACAATAAATTCAATACTGTAAATTCATGCATTGTTCAATACAGAAAGAAGAGATCAATGAAACAAATAACTATAGAGGAATAAGAAAGACCTCTTTCTCTTCTTCAGCTTGAAAGAGAAAAAGATAATTCAAAAACACAAATATGCGTTCTTGCATTCTCTTTTCCTAAACTTAAAACTGTAAAAAATAAATTAATAATCGACGATAAATATCTTTTAATTCTATTGGATTACTATATAGTGATTTTGTTGTTCAAACAAGTCTCGAATCTGATTTATTTGATGCTGTTCTTATTCAAGCAAAAAAGTAAAATCCTACACTTATATTCAGTTATCACTTTCGAAACTCAATAGTGACAGCTATCAGTGGTAATATTCTTCTCATGTTGAGATGTTGGTTCATATCTAAATATTTTATGTTGGAGTACAGATCAAAACATCAATCTACACAAAATGATAGTAATTAATAATTGTTTTAGATAAACCAACGATCTAAATGAGATATACCTACATTTTTAAATTTAAACCAATAGCAATAACTTATGTTACACTATTTTCATTAATAAAATACAGTGATACCTCGGATCACGAACGTCTCGGTTCACGAACAAATCTGTCTACGAACACCATTTGCGAAAAAATTTTACTTTGCTTTACGAACGATGCTTCAGTTCACGAACACACACGCACAGAGTGCATGGAGCGCACGTGACTTGCGGCACACAAAACTCTGTGCACAGACTTGCCCTCAGCAGCAATCCAGTTCATCCAGCTCATATGGGTACAATAAAGTTCCAACAAGTGTGGATATTTAGCAACAATCCAGTTCGCCCAGCTCACATGGTACAGTAAAGTTTCAACAAGTGCCAGCTCATATGGGTACAGTAATGTTCCAACAAGTATTGATATTTTAGGTCAGCTCGTATGGGTACAGTAAAGTTCCAACAAGTGTTGATATTTTAGTTCTTTTTCATTATTTAATTAAATTTATCCCTTATTATGGCTCCCAAAAAAATTTTTTTTCTTTAATTAAATTTATCCCTTATTATGGTTCCCAAAAAAGTTGTCTTTATTTAATTAAATTTATCCCTTATTATGGCTCCCAAAAAAGTTGTGTATTAAATTTATCCCTTATTATGGCTCCCAAAAAGTTAAGTGTGTTAATAAATTAAATTTATCCCTTGTTATGGCTCCCAAAAAGTTAAAAGTGTTAGTGGGTGGTGTTAAACATGCTTTCTTCTAATATTACTGTTATATTTATTTCCACTGGTGTTAAACATGCTTTCTTCTAATATTACTGTTATATTTATTTCCTCTCTTTATCCCTTATTATGGCTCCCAAAAAAGTTAGAAGTGTTAGTGAAGGTGATCCCTTATTAAGGCTCCCAAAAAAGTTAAAAGTATTAGTGAAGGTGGCATTAAACATGCTTTCTTCTAATATTACTGTTATATTTATTTCCTTTCTGAATTACATGCTTTCTTCTAATATTACTGTTATATTTATTTCCTTTCTGTATTTTTCCACACATAAAGCCATAACATGTTAAAAATTTTTTCTAGGGAAAAAACGCTTTCTTCTAATATTATTGTTATATTTATTTCCTTTCTGTATTATTTTCTAATATTACTGTTATATTTATTTCCTTTCTATATTATTTCCACACTCCCAAAAAGGTTAAAAGTATTAGTGAAGGTGGTGTTAAACATGCTTTACTCTGATACAGTTATATATTTATTTCCTTTCTGTATTATTTCCACACATAAAGCCATAACAAGTGAAAGTAGTGTTAAACAAGCTTTCTTCTAATATTACTGTTATGTTTTTGGTGGTGTTAAACATGCTTTCTTCTAATATTACTGTTATATTTATTTAATTTCTGTATTATTTCCACACATAAAGCCATAACATGTTAAAAAATTTTCTAGGACAAGAAACGTATTATTTGGATTTACATTAATTACAATGGGAAAAATTGATTCAGATTATGAACTTTTCGGATCACGAATAAGGTCGAGGAATGGATTGTGTTCGTGAACCGAGGTATCACTATACTATTTTATGAAAATTTATAAGTGCTGTTAGAAATAGGAGACCGAAGTGAATTTATTAAATTATAAGGTATGCATCAGAAATAACATGCAAATTACAGCAACATGTATTTTTTGTAGTTTTTCGTGTTTATTACCTGGTCTTATATTGCTATTATAAACCCTTCTGTTTCATTAAATAGATCCCCCGACTAACCAGCTGTTTGATGCTTTAGCGTCAACGAAGTGTTTCTGAAGATCATGTGGATGTCTGCCATGGAGTTCCTTTTTCATAACAAGGATGTTTTCTTTTCTTGTATGTGTGCAGTGTTGTCTAATTGGCATGGAATGTCGTTCTGAAGATTTAATGGTGTTATGTTTCTATCTGCCAAGACTATAGCTTCAGTGTTATGTTTCTATCTGCCAAAACAATAGCTTTGTGTAGTTGTGATGAATGATGTTTTTTATAGAAGAACTCTCTCAAATTATAGATCTGTCTCTCGTGTAAATGTGCGATGTCAATAAGGCCATGTCCTCCTTCTTTGCGTGGGAGAGTAGTTCATTCTATGGCAGATTTCAGGTGATGGTACTGGTATTTTGTAAGTATTGTTTGTGTTTTTCTTTGGAATGATTCTAGTTCTGTCTGTGTTTACTGTATCACTCCAAAGGAGTAAGTCAGTATAGGAATGGCATATGTGTTGATGGCTTTCACTGTTTTTTTTTTCCATTTAGATGTGTTTTGAGAATATTATTTAATCTGTTGGTGTACAGTTTTGACAGTATGTGTTTAGTTTTCTTTTGGCCTGTGAGTCTGGCTTGCTGGAATCCTAAATACTTATACACCTCATCCTCTTCCATGGATTCGATAGTGTTTCCATTTTCGAGAGTGAAGCCTCCTTTCTTTAGGGCTTGCCGTTAGGTTTAGCTTATAATTGGAATTATTGCATTCGTTCTAATTCGCGACTTTGCACAAAGATTGTGACGTAACCAAGGATATCAATGGACATAACCTTTCAGGAAATAATAATTTTTGTGTCAGATTTCATATTTCTTAAACACCATATTATTTATCTATGGCAATAATTTTATATTAATATACTAAATAGCTTTAATTTATTCTGTTCATATTATTTTAATTTCAATTAAATTGGTCAGGATATGAGGTGATGTCACGATTCACTCCATGACGTCAACACTAAGCCGATTGGCATAAGGGTGGAGATTTACTTTCTTGTATGACTGTACATACATATATATGCATTATGTATGTATTATTGTGAAACAAACAAGTGGGCGAGGGACAGGATGAGAAGTTACGTATCTCCGAATTTATATAAGTCAGGGTATTATTTTACAGTACAACTACAGATAGTCCTTGATTTACAACTGATTCATATTTACAACAACAACGTCATCAATAAATTCTATTATTGGTCAATACAATTGACCCAGGTTTGGCTCCCTCATTCAATGATCTAATATATGGAAAGAAACCTTTATTGTGTCTGATTTTTGTAGTTTTGTGTTCTTTATTCTTTATTTAAATAATATATGGTGTACTAAAAGAAATAGTGGTTATAAATATATAAATTTTGGGCACTTCTGACTTCTGATCATTTCCGACTTACAATGGCAGGGTTTGAAATTTTTTAAACTAAACTTTGTTGTAAATCAAGGACTATCTGTATATTACAAATGTTAGAGTCCATAATATCTTGTTTATGGCATTTAATTATTACTATCATTTATTTATATTCAAATTTTAAAGGTTTACCATTAATTTATTATTTAATTATAGAAATGCATTATTTTAATAACTATATATGTACTATAAATATAAGTACCTTGGTAACTCTGTACCCATTATTAGTGATACTAACAGTTCAGTCTCATTGCCATATAACTATGTAGTTGTAAATAATAATAATAATATAACCTCCAGATTAGAAGAAAATATAATAATAATAATTTAAATTTAATTGCATCTTTTTATTTCATCTTATAAATTTTTTAAATCATTCTATATTCCATTATTAAGTCAATGAATTTTTTTTTAAGTGAAAAAATATTCTTTAAAAACAAATTATCATTTTTCCTATTGAATACACTTCCTAATCAATGCGAATTCAATTAACGCAAGAAATTTTTGGAATACATTAGCTGCACTGTGCAAGATAGTCCTGTAATTTTTTCTTCTTATAAATTATTTTATCAATCTATAAGCATTTTTTTAAACTATAAGAGACAAAAGAGCATTAGATTATAATAAGAAAATAAACATTCTTTAAATTTTGAAATAAAAATTATGCAAAAAAGACAAAAACTTAAGACATGATTATTAACATATGGAATGTATGTTTACACACACACACACACACACACACACACACACACACAATATATAATAAATTTGTGTGTATAATTTGAAGGGTTTTAATGTGTATATATGTTATATAACAAATAATTTCATTATTGTTATAATTTACTTGATTTAAAGGTCATATTTTCATTTACTTTTTAATTAAATAAATCATTGTTTCTTCATAAACTATTGATTTTATTGACTTTTATTTAATTTTATTGAGGTCAAATTTTATTGTTGAGAATAGAATGCATTTTTAAAATCTATGGGAAATTGATTCTTTGTTTACAAGTTTTTATTTTATGAACTCATTCCAGGAACAAATTAATTTAAAACCAAGAATTACCTGTAATGTTATTATCCCTCTATTCACATACTATGACCTCTGGCTTAAAAAAAGAATTTTTTTTATCTGGATTGTATATATTTCATTCAAATTGCTTCTTCATGAAAATCAATACTTGTCTGTTTTTTTTTTATAATTATTTATGTGAGCTTCTTATTTATATTCTTATAGTTTTATATATATGTGTGTTATGGCCAATTTATCAAGTGACAGGCAATATGTGTATTGGCCAAGTTGAACAGCCAGTGTTTGAAATATGAATATAAATCTATTTAGTTTGGACTTTGGCTAGTCAATTTGTCATGTGACTGGTGATGATTGGTCATAGATTGAATTAAACATTGAAATCTATGAATATGTTCAATATATCTTATGATATACAAATATTTTTATATTTGTTATGTATCAGACAAATCCAGTAAAATATGTTATATGGAAAATTCCTGTTTTGAGGTTATTGCTTTTTATTATTATTATTCATGGTACAGCAATATGGGCACAGAGTAACTCCAGGGCAAAGCGCCCTGTCGGACTCAAGTCAAGACATGACAACTTGTGAAACTTAATTGTGTTAACATAATATAACAGAGTTAAATACAATAAAATAAATAAACTTTCAATATTTTAAATTGCTTAAAACATAATATTTATATTTTCAATATATATTAATTTATATATAATATAAAAAGAAAAATCATTCTTAAATTTTAAAAATGAATGTACTTTCTAACAAAAATCTTTAAACTTAAACTTATATAATTAGATAAATATTATATATAAATCATATGAATTGACTCCACAATAGTCACATTCTGGAATAAGTTAAGGAAAATAATAAACAACTTTTAAATAACTTTTCATAATATTCCAATCTTATTCATATTAATAAATCTCAGAAATTGTAGAAATATTTATAAACATATCAACAGTTCCAACTTTATCTTGAATACATGATGAAAATTTATCTCCAGATCATTTTTATTCAAATTTTAATTTGAATATAAACATTATAATTAATATATATTTTTCTTAAATTAATAATTCTCCTTTGGTATTTTGACGAAATTCATTTAAATACAACAAAAAACAGAATTAACAATGGTGGATATTTTTTTACTTACCACATTAAGAGAGCAATCATTGCACATATCCATTTATAAATTTAATTAATCTCATTATATTTTTAGTATAAAATGACTGCTACAAAAATGTTTTAACTTTCTTTGCAAAACTTTCATTTTATTTGATTTAATAAAAAATCTCATAGTAAAAAGTAAACTATTTACACTGTACATAAAAATATACCCACAAGCAAAAATATTTACAAACATTGCACATTGTACAGCAATATTAAATACAGTTACATTTCTACCATTAATCACACTTAACTATTTAGTGGAAAAAAATTTAAGTTTTCCAAAAATTATTATTAGAACTAGGTCATAAATTGAACAGGAACTATTTCAATATTTAATTCATTAATTAAATAATAATTAATTATTCTTTCTTTAGTATTATGAAATTTTATATTGTGGAAGAACATCTGGCATGGTATTCCCATTCCTTTCACTTGTGCGTCCCATTTTATCTTCAGTTAAATCAACAATAAGTTATATCTTTGGCATGTAATTATTAATATTTGTACCAATAAATTACTACTACTGTTAAATATACATGTAAATCTTGAAAGAAGTCTTCATGAAATTGCAATAAAAGATCTTCTTCTGAATAAAAAAATAAAATAATAATAATAATAAGTATATATTTAAGGATGCTATTTTATATGAAATATTTAGACTA
This sequence comes from Olivierus martensii, assembly GCA_000484575.1. NCBI lineage: Eukaryota > Metazoa > Arthropoda > Arachnida > Scorpiones > Buthidae > Olivierus > Olivierus martensii. Next base: position 15,604 of record AYEL01075226.1, on the reverse strand, counting down.
ATATTGAATAGTATAAATTAAACTTTTGAAAAGATTATTCGTAATTCATTTTCAATTGATTTTTACAATAAATAAATCTAATATTCTGCTAGGAACAATGGCATACCTACAAGATATATGTGGGGGTGTCAAACCTCCCATTCAGAAAATAAGTCTGCAAAATTTAAATCAGCCAAGAATGAATTGTATAATGTATATAGCACTAAGATTAGCAAAGAAATTTTATTTTGTTATGTATTTTACATTTATAAAATATATTTTATTGAAAGAAGAGTAACAAAAAAAAGTAAATTATTTATTACAATTTTTTGTTATAAATAATTTATTTTTTACTCTCTGGAATATTTGTAAACTTTTATGTAAATAGTGATACAATAACTAGAATATTTATAAGATTCAGATTTTTAAATTGTATTTCATTAGAAGCTGAAGAGGATCCAATATGGATCAAAAATGTTTCTTCTTGATGATTTAAGCTACTTTTTTTTAAAAATAAATTTAGTTATTGAATTTAGTACTTGTGTATTGATATTTTTTATTAGATAAAAGCAGAATTTAGATGGAGAACACAGATTTTATTACAAATGTAGGGACACTGCAAAAATTCTTAAACAATTTATATTTAATATTTTGTTACGTTTCTAGCAGTCCATGGTGTTTTATATACATGGGAAGGATATAATTATTTGCTTGAGGAATATCAATAAATTATAGATGGATATTGACATAATCTCTATTAGTCCACCAAATTGACTAATAACAGCAGGATGTCAGAAAAATTGGCATTGAATCTGTATATTATTTATTTATAAAAATGTTTAGTTGTTTTATATCAAATATAAATTTTCTATATAATTTTTATTATTAAATATGATATTAAGGTTTTCCAAAATTTAAATAATAATTAATGTTCCATAATAAATTAAATAATGAGAAACTGAGATTTTTAAAAAATTTTTGATTATTTTTCCAAATTATATATTTTAATCTTTGACTTACTTTGCAGTAGGTGTTGGTATTCTACTACCTTGAGATGAACTATTATTACTATTTGCTGACTGAATAGATCGATTTGATGATTCTATAATATATACCAAAAAGTTTATTATAATAAAATAAAAAGAATAGTTTTGCAGTTATTAAATATAAAGAAAATTATTTTTGTCCTACATTATGATAATGTAATTAAAAATATAAATAAATTTTTAATTATAACAATTACAATTTACCTACCTGGAGAGAGATTTTCTGAGCATTTTGTTGAAATCCCAGGAGATTGCTTTTTATTATATGACAGAGTCAAAGATGAAAATACCTCTAAATCAACTCCCAATAACTGTTCAGAAAAAGCAGGATGTGGAGAAGGTGCTCTTTCACATATGTTTGAATGATAAACATTTGGTGTCAGAAAATAGTTATAATCATTTGATATTGGTAAGGACGATGGATATTTTTCAGGATTTATTTGATTTGTTTGTGAAAAACCCTTTGGTGAGCTTGCTGGACTTTTCCTGAAGAAAATAATAAATTATTAAGCAAAGTAAATATCTGTTATCAATAATGCAAATACCAAATTTATATATATATCTCCTCAACTTATGTAAGGTTTTAAAAAGCATTTGCCTTATGTAAATGAAATTTTACATAAGTCAAATTTATCTTTATAAATTGTTTCATAATAATAAAAAATTGAATATATGATAAAATTAAAAACATATATGTTACAAACACGATCTGAAATTTAGACATATCATAAAATGCCTAGACAAATCAACTATGATGATTGGTTTTTAGAAAAATCTGAATATTTTTAAGAAAAATAACACTATATATTATACATATCTATCTGAGGAACCATGATATGCTTAAGAAAGATTAAGCAGATTAACAATAAGATTCAAATGGGTAATCTATCCAACCATAAATCTGCAAATTAAGTTATAGTTTCAATATCAAACTCTATACTGTATTCGTTAGTTGCAGATAAATACAAAATGCTTCTATGCCATGATAAAATATTTATTTTTACTTTTGTTGGTAACAGATAGATCATTGATCAAATTTATGAAATCTTTTGGATGAAATGGAAGATAATAATTTGTCATCTTTACTTTATTATTAAAAAATTATTTTAGAAATTTTAACATTTAAATTCAATAAAATCAACTGAAATTAAACTAAAGGTTTTTCTTTTGTAATTAAAAAGGAAATATCAATTTGGGTATCTATTACATATTTATTTATGCAGTTTTGTACTGCATAAATAAATATGTAAAAGATAATTAATTACATAATTATAAATGGTAGGATTCTACTTTGACTGTCTCACATTTTCATGTCTGACTCTAATGTGATGCTGTCTTCCATGGCTCAATGAAACTACTGTTGCTGCTACTCAATATTCATCCAAAAAAATGTGTTTTTTCTTATAACATATTTTTGTATTAATTTCCTACAGTGAAAAACTTTTTATTATTGAAATTACATAAACTGAAGGTTATTCAAACAATATCTATATTATTTATTTTATTAGGCTAAAAATATTAGCAAGGAAAATAATCTTTTAATAAAAAAGTACTAAATTGAATTTCCTTATATTAATTTATATTATTTTTATAAACATTCATAGAAGGGAGTATCAAATACTTACCTTGCTATTGGTATATTAGATAATTTCATATTGTTTTGTGTATAAGTGGGATTTTCTGCAATTGATAAATTATTTTCTTTTGTTTTAGTCAACCCTTTTTTCTCATCAGTTTTTTGAGATTCTCCTTTACTAATCTGTAGTTTGGATTTTTTTTGTTGTTGATTATTTCTCGATTGTACAGATGTGCCTAAATTAAAATTTAATATCCACATTATTTATTCTATATCAGTAACATGTAAATTTATGAGAAACTTGACAATATTTTTCTTCTTCTTAAAAAATATTCATTAAAAACATAACAGTTCTTATTCAGATTTTAGGTTCAAAGTCAGAATTTTCATAATTTTGTATATGATTTCCTTACATTTGTTAAAAAAAATTATCAAGTGGAACTATGTTATCATCATAGATATTCTAAGTAATTGAGTCATTGGTTAATTAAGCAGCCGTTTATTTGGGAAAATGTTAAAGAACAAAAACAAAATCAAGAAATAACTAGAATTTGCTTTGCTTATTTGGGACATTATATCATTTAATGTGAAACAGTAACTACTATATTGTAATCTTGCAGAAATGCCTGATTTGATTGTTAATAAAAATGATATCATTTTAGAATGCAATACATCAGAAATTAAGAAGAGCTTGCATATATTGACAACACTCATCAACATTATAATGAAAATAATTATTATTAGCATTCAATTGTTGAATAAATTGTAGCAAAACAGCAAATGTAAATAAATTATATCTTAATTTTGTCTATTAGAAGATAACTTTTCATATTTTAAATCCCAGTATCAATTGAATATGAGTCAAAAAATACACTAGAAACAAAAACCAAATAATTTAATTTATATGTTATATATCCATTATACTATATCATTTAATTTTGATATTTTAATTACAAATACAATCAAACTCCAATAAGATGCCTCCTGATAAGCTACTTCCTCGCTAACTGTCAAGAAATTTGGTGGAACGGATCGACCCTATGTTAATGGAATAGGCAAACCCTGATAAGATGCCCTCTGCCATCTGCCAATAAAAATGTCTGAATAAATATTCCTTTTGGTATTGTATTTGTCCTCGTTAATCCATCAGGGGCATGTAAGGTGACTTACATCCCGAAGTTCATTGATACTCTATATACAGTATTAAAAGTGCTCTGGATTAATTTGTAACCAATGGGTGGGAGAGATGGAGTTTTTAATGGTTAATCATGTATTTCTTTAAGCCTGGTTCACACCTAGGTTGTAGAAAATTTAAGATCTTAAGAACCAGATCGATTCCATTGTTTATTGCGTACCGAGCAAATAAGGATATTATACAGTAAGCTGTGTACATTGGCTTTACATAGAACTGAAAATAGAGGAACACCAAATGGACATGTTTTCTATATATTATAGTACTGTACATATACGATACATATTCTATACTGTAAAATATATAGTTTTTAGAAATGTTAAGTTTGGATGCTAAATATATTGAATTTAATTATTATTATATTATTATATTAATTAATTAAATTTAATAAATTCGAAGTTTATTTTCATTTCTATATTACATGTGTTTTCGATAAATAAATATATATATATATATATACACACAGTGATTTCTCGATTTTACGAACTCGTACGGATCCCTCAAAAAATGTTAGTAAATGGTAATGGCATTAATTAAAATGAAGGACTTTTTGGACCAACTAAATAGTTCATAAAACGTGTAGTTCGTATATTGGAGTTTAGTAAAACGCGTAAAATCCCATACACTGAAGTATAGTGGAAGTACAGTGGACTCCCATATACAGAGAGAGAATGAAAGCAATAAATAGTTCGTAAATTGGAGGTTCGTAAAACGCGTAAAATCCCATACTCTTTCGCATACACTGAGAAAGTATGGAAGTACAGTGGACTCCGATGAGTATGGAAGTAGGCTACCATGACAAACAGGAAACTTAAACTAAAACCATAAAATGTCCCATGGGACCAAATAATACTGAGAGAGTATGAGAGTAACTAAATAGTTCGTAAATTGGAGGGTCGTAAAACGCATAAAATTCCATAGTCTCTCGAATACACTGAAGGACAGTGGAAGTACAGTGTGACTCCCCTATACTGAGAATGGGACCAAATAATACTGAGAGAGTATGAGAGTAACTAAATAGTTCGTAAATTGGAGGATCGTAAAACGCATAAAATTCCATAGTCTCTCGAATTCACTGAAGGACAGTGGAAGTACAGTGTGACTCCACTATACTGAAAGAGAGTATGGAAGTATGGAAGTACAGTGGACTCCCATACACTGAGAGAGTATGAGAGCAACTAAATAATTCGTAAATTGGAGATTAGCAAAACGCGTAAAATCCCATACTCTCTCGAATACACTGAGAGAGTATGGAAGTCCACTGTACTTCCATGTATGTCCGTGTACTTCAAGGTCTTTCCATTCTCAGTAGAGAATGGAAAGACCTTGAAGTACACGGTACCTTGAAGTACACGGACCTTGAAGTACAGTAAGACCCCGTTTAACGCTAGGGATACGTTCCAGAAAATGCAAGCACTAAATGAAATAGCATTAAAGGAGGTCATCTTAATACATAAATAATGGAGATAGGTGAAACAGGATAATGAATAAAGAAATATATGTACTATTTATTTTTATTTTATTTTATAACATGTATTACAAAACATTAATTATAGGTTTAAATTGTAACATGTATTATTACTATTGTATTACATTAATTATAGACATTACCTTTTTTTATTTTGTAACATGTATTATTACTATTGCATTACATTAATTATAGGCATTTTTATTGTTAATATCGATTTGTATTCATAAATCATTCATGAAAATCAGATATATTCAAATAAACATATATTCCTCATTTGACATTTGTTTTTTCGTTAAGGAATCATCTAACGTCGTTTGCCTTTACCTCTTTCGTTCAGCAAGCAATTGTCGATAGCGAGACATCACATTCATGATACTTCATCTTGCCTTTGAATTTCTATCAAAATTTGGATCTTTTGTATAAACTGATCCATAATTTCTGTGATAATGGCTAAACTTGTTTTAAGAAAATCCGTTGGAAATTTCTTTTGTTCCTCATCTTCAAAAACGTTAATTTCGTCATATTTGTGCGATTTCGGATTTATCAGTACAGTATATCGGTTTGAAAAACCGGGCCAAAGTGAATCAATAAAAAATATAAAATTCGAAAAAAACAGCATTATAGTAAAACAGCGTTAAACGGAGCAGCGTTAAGAGGGATCTTACTATATATATATATACTGTATATATATACAGCGGGACTGCCATATATTGAGAGAGTATGGGAATCCACTTTTTTTATGATGCATTTAATGAATATGACATTTTTAAAAAAAATGACATATCTTGGGTATTACCTGGGAAATATTTTTTTTTTTTGTATTTTATTTTGAGTGCCCAATAGCTCTACTATGAGGTGTTTCAGGCTTATCCATTCTTTCTGGGGCACCCTGTATATACAATAAATCAACACATATTCAAACAATTTAAATTCAAAAATATGGAATTAGCACATAGTTATTAATGTTAACCAATCCAGTACTAAATACAATCATTTTCACATTAATTGAATATTTTTTTGCAATATTTAATATAATTATATACATAATAATGTTATCATCATTAACAGACAAGTCATTATATAATTTATCTATCATTATAAGTTAAACAGGTCCATGCTTTAGGAAAATTATTGTAATTATATTATCATGTTTGCTTTTTCTCAAAATTTCAAATGTTTCTTTTAGAAAATAATTTTTCAGGATCATACTATTTTTAATGACTTGTGTTTGTAGATCATATTCTAAATGATGCTTTGCCAAAGCTGTATCCATCTTACCCAATATGAATGTCTTTCATATGTTCCATTAGTCTATCGCTTAAATTCCAATTTGTCATATCAATATACTTCTCTTCTTTATCTAAATTGATATTATTACTTGAGATAACATATGCCCCTGTTTTATTGTAATCCTCTTTTACATTCCTTACTTAATGCTTTAAAGATTGAAAGAAATCTCCTACTATCACTTTGGTTATTTGTTTATTTTCTATCAAGTTTCTAACTATGGACTCTGTTAGGGCAATTCTCTATGGCACATCACCATCACTATCATCGTTGACTCCTGAGTTGAATCTTAATTGATGAAAGAATTGATTTTGGGCATTCCAGTCTCAAATACAGTATCACAATGGTAGATGTGACACTTGAAACCATATTATGAAATATCAGGTCTAGTAAAAAGAAATCCATTATTTTTTCAATAGATGGCTTTAATAAATTGTATCTCATGCTCTAAAAGTCCAATCAGTTTACACTAGATGGCGTTAGAAAGCTGACATCTCGTACTAAAAATCTTATTTGACAGTTTTGTGAATGGTTTACTCAGTTTTGTTTGAGCTCACGTCAAAGAGGGACACCAGCAAAGAGAAAATACGCTATATTTTACAGTTTTTCTTCAATAAAGGTGAAAATGCAAGCCAGGTGGCTGAAAATGTGAATAGTGTTTATGGTTTTGATACTGTAACAGCCAATCAAGCACAGTTTTAGTTTCATCGATTCCATTCTGGTAATTTCGATGTCAAAGATGCATCCGCTCTGGAAGGCCAATTGTCTAAAATGTGAATAAAATCATTTTTTTCATGAATGATTTATGAATACAAATCGATATTAACAATTAAAAAATGTCTATAATTAATGTGTTGCAATACATGTTATAAAATAAAATAAAAATAAATGGTACGTATATTTCTTTATTCATTATCCTGTTTATTTATGTATATACTAGAAATTACCCGCTCATGTAAATGATCGGAAATATAATCTTGTGATTTAATCTAATAATACTGTATATAACGACGAAATACGTACCGAACTCGTATAGGGAATCCAAACATCATTCAGGGAATCGTAAAATCGCATCCATTATTAGGTTACAGCGCCATCTACGGGCTTTGTTTTTTAGTAGAATTACAGTTTCACTGTATTCTTTAATTTTTAAATTATTAATAACAACAAATAATTTGGACTGTCATAAATTATTAATAACAACAAATAATTTGGACTGTCGCAGACATCCAAAAATTAATGTTTTCTAAAGATACCCTATTTATAGAAATCATTACAGTAGTTCATCCGAAAAAGGGACATCCAGCCAGCCAGTCACGATTGACTATTAATAATATAATGATATCCAGTGTATGGAAGTACACTGTATATATATATATATATATACAGTAGACTCTCATACAACGCGGGGATACGTTCCGCCTTACAGGAAATCGCGTAATACGAGACACGCATTATCAGACCATTTTATGCAAATTTAAACTTGTCTCTGAATTCCAACACTGATCGCATATTACTAATGAGATGTGCGTTAGTTTCGAATATGATTTTATTGTGTGTAGAGTGTTAATTAACTCGTTTTGAAGAATGTTTCTTTTAATAAAGGAAAAAACAAAACAGAATACAGCTAACTAAATTTAAAAATATAGGCCTATTATATACAAATAGACCCCCTAAAACACGGAATCCGAAAACGTGGACTCATATAACCCGACAAAAAGTTGTTAGAGTTGTCATGGAAACGAAACAAACATCGTTTGGTTTTTATTACAATCAAATAAGACCCCGCTTAACGCTGTTTCGATATAACGCGGTTTTTCGAATTCTATACTTTTTTATTGATTCCCTTTGGCGCGGTTTTTCAAACCGTTATACTCACATAAATGATAAATCCGGAATCGCACGAAGACGAGGAAGTTAGCATTTCTGAAGATGAGGAGCAAAAGGAACTTCCAACGGATTTTCTCAAAACAAGTTTAGCCATTATCAAGGAAATTATGGATCAGTTTATACAAAAGATCCAAATTTTGATAGAAGTTCAAAGGCAAGAGGAAGTATCATGGATGCCATGTCTTGTTATCTACAATTGCTTGCTAAACGAAAGAGAAAAAGGCAAACGACGTTAGATGAGTTATTAACAACAAAAAAAAAAAAAAAAGTGTCAAATGAGGAAGAACCTTCCTCATCACAAACAAATTATTTACTTGAATATTTTTTTCATGAATGATTTATGAATACAAATCGATATTAGCAATTAAAATGTCTATAATTAATGTATATAATATTACAAAATAAAATTAAAAATTCACTATTCTGTTTCACCTATCCCCATTATTTACACGTTAAGATGATCTCGTTTAAGGCTGTTTCAATTATTGCTTGGTTTTGTTGTAACTATACGCCGCGTTAAACGGATCTTACTGTATTTATCATACACGTTATACGAGACTGTTTATAGCGTTGTATGAGAGTACTGTATATAAAATTTAAAAGAAATTTTCTTCAGTATTGAATTATTAAAGTCTGAGAACTTTTAAGTAGTTATTTAAAATTTTTCTCTTTTTTAATGTTAAAAATCTGAACTACTTTTTTTATATATATATAAATTAAAAAGAGTTTCAGTAACGATTTTCTTCCACTTTTTAAAGATAAAATTGGATTCTTAAAAGTACGATAGTTACTAACCTACATCAAATCTACTATAAAATTTTTTACATTCCTACAAAATTGATTCAAGACTATTTTATTATATCAAGAGCAAATTTTTAGCTGTGTGCATATTTTTAAATTGCTCTTCCTCTCTCTTTTTTTTTTTTTTGGAAACGTACAACAAACTTAATTTTACACTGTTCAACTGTTAATAATAAATAATTTCCAGTACCAAGAAGGATTTATTGTAAATTCTTGAGTATCTTTGATTGTTGCAGAGTCATATCGCAATCAACCCACATCATGTCATAAAATTGTCACAGATTGGAAGGATTTCTTTCTTTCTTTCTCTCGGGTACTCGATTACCTACAGGGATGTTCTCGATTTGAAGATGTGATTATAGAAAAGAGCTCATGGTAAGGAACCATACCCACATCATTCTCTTTTCGATTTTCTTATATGATCTATTCGGACGAAACGTCATTTCAGGAATCGAATTTATTTTTATTTTATTTTGGGCATTAAAATTTGCATTAAATAATCTTCAATTATTTTTTAGTACAAAAATTCATTAACTTAGTTAAAGTGAGGCCATTGCAGGACCTTTGACATGGGGTTAAAGGCCTGCCACCGACTAAAAGGGTACGCTGTACAGAAGGTAATCTAGTTAGTTGACTGAGTCATGCAATCCAATCAACTTTCTGCCATTTCTAACGACTTGGCCTAAGCTTGTTTCGAAGCTGCATAAGGCACAAAAGTCGTGATTTTGGTAAGAGTGGGCACCTAATGATTATGATTCCGCTAGTGCACCCGCTCGGGCCGTTATCTTTGACAAAAATTGTCCAATCCCATAATGCCCCGCTAGTTTGTCATTCAGAGACAGATCATAAGGATATAGAAGAGCGGGATTAAAATGTGAAAGATTATCGATCCTCCATTTCCTCACCAGAATGGAAACCACTTAAAGGAGCTTTTTATGAGGGATGTGCCCGATTTATTACCGTTTTCTCAGTTTACCCTCATCATCGATAATTTTTGTTGTAGAGCTTTCATCGATATAATAAAGATTCTAAAAGCTCCTGGCTGACCTATTTCTATCTTCTCTTCGGCGCTTCGAAACGTTCTAATTAACCGCTCTTCTTCGCCATTCTCTTATACTCTAGTGATTTTATATGGCTTCCAATTTATATATTTTTAAATCGGAAATGTAAGGCAGTGAAACCGAACTTTGACCGAATGCTTAAGCAAAGAGAGAGAGAGTTTGACCAAATCGATGAGGGGATGCGAGTCGCTGAAGCTAACGCCTCAAAATACTTTATCGATCTCTCTTTTTGGGTAGCACATTTTCGAAAAAGCGGGAAATGAAAAGTGCATTCCCGATCTGTTCTTCCGTTCTAATCGAATTGTAGACAGGGTTGTGACGTCACAGCCCCAGGGATACTTTTTTTCTCTCTCTCTCTCTCTCTCTAGGGATTTATTTGTAGAGTTGAAAGACTTGTTGGGGAAAAATCTGTAACGTTGTTGCCTATCTTATATGCTATTATGTGCAAATACTATTTTATAGCCAAGAACCAACCAGGCGTTTCTGAGATGGAGCGAAGATAACCTTTCGAAGGACAAAAGTAGGAAAGAAGATACTACGAATAAAAAGTTAGATTTATTCTTTAAATTAGAGATTTTTGACTTCTTCCTATCTGGAATTATATATATATATATAACATTTAATGCATGCAGTACTATATCTTCCCACAATATAGCATATTCAGTGCCAAAGAGATCTTGGAAAACAGAGTGAGATTCTCTGGAGATTCGTTCTCTTTACACCAATGGAATTCTAAAATGTTTTTTGAAATTCGAGACATAATCTTATTGAACAACAAGTAATAGCAAGAGTATCCATCTTGACAGGAACTGATACAAATGCAGTAAAGGAATATAAAATCCACAATAGGATCCAATTACTAATGGAACTTTAAAATGTTTACTTCGAATCTTTGTCATAGAAAACATAGGAGATTTTTCGAATTCTCAGAATTATCGTGGAAGACCTTCTTCAATGGAGAACAAAAATATACCGGTAGAGAACAATTACCGAATGCACTGTTAGACATTTATGTGTTAGTGGATAGACGGGTGAAATGCTTTGCTCCAGGGAAATTTCACGTAGTTAATTAAGTCAACAATTTGAAGTGACATCCGTGAAGAAGTCGATCAGAACTTTAATTGGTTTACTGTCGCTTTTTCGGATCTCTGCCAACTTAAGGCGCAGCCGAGCAGAAAGACGTTTTGACCATAATTGGAGATTTTCTGAAAAAAAAAAAAATCGCATCGAATAGATTTTGATCTTCCATTATTCGGATGTAATATATTTATATTCATCATTAAGAATTTCTCATTTTGGAGCGCAAAATCCATTTTTAACGGGAGGAAATCGGACTGATGGTTTTCCTCCTACTTTCCGAGCATATGCGATGACCTTTCAACCTCATAGCTGCCCACTTTAGTAACACGGGTGAATGACCCTCAATAGTTCAGATACTAAACTTCTCAATGGGAACTAGGACAATGAAAGATATCAAAGTGGGCGAGGAAAATGCTCGAAATTTCCTCTAAAGATCTGGTTTGGTGGCTACTCTCTATTGTTAAAAGACCTTATCGAGTTAGTGATGACCCGGATGATTTTTAAACGGAGGAGTATCTTCGACACAAGGTGATGGGATTCTTTTTGTAACTCTAATCCTACACACTCCAGGAAATAGAGTAAACTATATATAAGCTGCTATGTTTCTAGTGGTCAGATAGCCGAGAATATAAAACTTGTTCAAAGATTTAGCATGCCCTTTTCGTAATCTTCCGATACTGTTAAAACTCAACACACTCAACACACTACTGTTAAAACTTAACACTTATTTTTATTCGGTGTATAACCTTACGCAAGTAGCCCATATACGTGCAGGAAAAGACAAATCTGCAAAAGAAATGCCAACCTAAGAAAAATTACAAGACAAAGCCAGACAAATCTAGAATATACAGTACCGAATTTTGTAAATAAGCCAAAGAATATTGCGATCATTTGTGCAGATGTAATAAAAATGATAAAATGTATATGTTCTTCTTATATATTTTTTTAATATTATTATTATTCAGGACGTGATCTTAAATATTGTAAAGGGAAGTTCATTAAGTTTCATATAGGAAAATACACCTGAGGTAACATCCATCACCAGAAGCGCTCACCAGATGGTAAAGCCCGCTGAGAAATTGCCGACCTCCTGGAGTCATTCCTCTCGTTCGTCCCTTTCTCTTCGGCCCACTGATCTATATTCCAGTTATACCGATCGATACTTCCTCCACGGCAGATGGTGCAGTTCACTGAAAGAGACTGCTCTGCCGCATCCCAAGATAGCGATGACAAGGTAAAGCTGGAATTCCTTAAGGTGACTTCATTAAACCATGGCGGAACTTTATAAAACTCGAATACTTGGAAGGCCGATTAGTTTCGTCCTTCGTTGTTCTAACTGTAGCAACACCCACACTCTCTCTCGTTAAGAATATGCAAACGAAAGATTTTGATGCATTCTGACCTTAATTTTTATTAGGAATTTGGTTGGTAATTTAATCCGTTAGCGTGCTATATAAAAGTTCTTCCAAATCCGGGTAAGATAAGCCAAGTTTCTCGATTTTCTACGCATTCTAACGAGAGATATTTGCCGTTTAAAAAAGAAAAAAAGGGGTAGAGTCTTGCTAATTGTAGCGTTTGCGTAGCGACTGCAGCCGATGGAGTCGAGTATAACCCACCTCCTGTCAGTCACACGGACTGAAAAGGGAGTCTGGGTTATACATCACACGCTTAGAACTGTCTGCGTAAGCAAACAAGTCCAGTGTGCCCTAGCCAACAGATGTCGGAGCTGTCACCGCTGTAAGTCGGCCACTTTGATGTGCTGGATAATTGAAGGCTTTAAACGGGAACGAACGGCCAAAAGGATGTTTGCTTGAATGCCTTCTAACCGTGGCTATTTTCACTAGCAACGATCTCTCTTGCCTGTGTCATTCGTCATGGCGCCCATTGGTTTTACGTTACTTTAACAAGAACCACTATTAACTCCCGCTTCCCCCACATCACTTTTTGCTCGTCTCGGTGTACAGTTGTCAACTCTGCAGGAGGTGAAGCGAACGAACAATCTGATTTTCGGGACTCTATGATTTTTGTGGGGATAACTCCGACTGAAAATAAAGTCCCGCTGCATCCCTAGTAAAGACAGGAGGCTCGCTTCAATTCTTCTACAAAGCTCCGCTATATCTCCCACTAAGAGGGGAGAGACCGAGCGCAACTTTGTTCCAAAAAAAGCTCCTTACTGCCTCAATGAAATCTACTTAAAAAGATTCTTTAAGAATGCATATATATGTGTTCATTTCAAAAGAAATCAAGAAGGTCCTTATATATATATATTTTGGAAAAAAATACTCTAAAAAATAGCTCGGAAAAACTCGACTCGATAAAAATCACATTAGTGTGTAGAAAATTGAAATCTCCCACTAAGAAAAACTAGTTTCCTCTCTAATAATTTATTAAAAAACCGAGGAGAGAGGGTTTAACAAGTTATTTACGCCACAAAAATAAATATTTTCATACAAAAAAAAAAGAAAACTTGTACAATAGGGTGTACGTGCGATAAACACTATCAGCAAAATAGAAAGCACGATAAGAATAAAGTAAAAAAAAAAAAATTACGAGAATAGCGAACCACTCAGAAACACCCAAACAAACTTATCCTTATATTCCGCCTCTTACAAAAGATGCAATTGCAAACAGTCTATTTTCAAACCGGAATAATTTAACATTATTGCTTTGCCATTATTACAAATGGAGAGATATACGTAGAACCTAAACATGAGGAAAAGAATAAGAAGAATAAAAAAAAAAAAAAAAAAACGCAAAAAAAAAAAAAAAAAAAAAAAAAAAAAAAAAAAAAAAAAAAAAAAAAAAAAGCGCAAATGCGAAATACATAAACAAGTCAGAGGAGCGGCAGGAGGTATGATTTAAGTCGTGTTTTTATGCAAATGACGTGCAGAATGGAAAAGAATGGAAGATGGTTTATATATATTTTATTTTATTCCCACCAAACAAAATTGCGTTCAATAAAAATTGGATAACTTCCTGCAGGGTTTATGAACGAGGTGTCGGCTTGCCTCTGAGCTGATCAAATTAAATTTTCGCAGAAGAACAGTTAATATAATTCGTTTCTAATTTACACATTAAAGAGAAAACAAAAACTAATTATACGTTTATTTATATGGCCGAAGGATCTTTTGGGGGAAAAAAAAATCTGATAACTGTTTCGTGTATTTTTATTTAAATGCATTCGATATGTTAACAGGTGCTTGAGAGCAGTCTTGGTCTCTGGATGATATAGAAAGGGGGCGCCAGATCGTCTGTCTGCTGTATACGAGAGAATTTCTACATCTGCAAACTCCTATTCATACCAGAGAGAGTCACACAGATGTTTTACAAGAGAAGATTTATGTTATTCCTGACAAATATTACGTTGTAGGGCATCTTGGCTTAAAAAAAGAAGTCCAAATGCGAAGTTGGCCAAGAATTTTGTGCTTTCTTCTTATCCATTATTAAATTTTGCATTTTATCCAGGTCGAGTTACTTAATTCACGAATTCCTAAAGCCACTTCTTCTAAAGTTTCCTTTCAGTTCAATTCAATATGGCGCCTTCATCTAAATTCTTTAGAGGAGAGCACAATGCACGACTATAAAGCGGAATACCTCTAGATTGCCGCGACTTGGAATATTTCGAAGTTCGCAGTTTTCGTGATTAGAATAAATGTTCGATATTTGGAAATTTAAACAATGGCCGAAACCATTGTTTAATCAAATATTTTTCCTCTTCGTTCCCAGGGAACGAAGTGGAAGAATATCTGATTACCACGATCATTTCTAAACCGTTTTTTTTTCTTTTTTTCGTTATAATGAAGTAAAATTCGTACAATGAGATAAGAGCAAAAGCTTTGATCACGTGCTGCATCTTCTAAATATGGATAACGCCATTTTGATCTCTTTTCCAAACGTTATAACTAGCTTCAGGAAAGTTACATAAATATCGTTATTAAAACGTATAACGCAATTTTTAAGTGACTATCCATTAAAAAACTTTCTAAAAAATTTCGTATTCATCCAAACAACTTTCGCGAAATACAAAAAAAAAACGTGTAGACGTTTATGACTTTCAGTTTGTTTAGTTTCTGAGTTGTTTATGTTTCCGAATCTGATATTCCGCTCGTAAATTTTTGGAGTGATATTATTTATATCCGAACTTTATTAGATAATGAAGTTATTATTATCATTATTTTTTCTTTTTTTTTTTTTTTAATAAGAAGTGATGCGTTTTGTCAT